>JAABNX020000020.1:227173-238288 GCA_015163995.2 Mormyrus lacerda | reverse complement strand
ATTTTTGTGTTTACATGATGAGCAATACATTACTGGGGGTGTGATATTGAGTAGGCGTTCTGCTTTGCTTGTTGTTGCAAGGTATGAAAGATCTGAAAACGCATTGAAAGTGGATGTTTGCGTATGTTTGCTTATAATTTGGTTCATTTTGTCCCTGCGACTGTGATAATGCGACACGGTTTGCCGCTTTGCCATCACTCTGACAGCCCGTCTCTCGCTTGCCCCCGCAGCTGCCAGCGAGGGGGGCGCCAACGTCTTCACCGTGTCCTACTTCAAGACCAGCGCATACCTGGCTCAGTCTCCACAGCTGTACAAGCAGATGTGCATCTGCGCAGACTTCGACAAGGTCTTCTGCGTGGGCCCAGGTGCTGTACTGCCTCTGAACGACGCTTCCCGACCCCACAACACACTGGCGCTTCCAGTCCCTCCATTTACTGGCAACCCGGCCCCATTTTTTTTTTAAACCTTCGATAGCAGCAGGTGAAGCTAACATTCAGATAAACCCGCATTAGGTAATACAAGGAAACAATCGTTAGTTGCCCTAGTAACCTCATTGTATACACCGGAGAACACAAGTCATAAAACCACCACAAAGAATTGTGGTCTAGAATGCCAGTATACAGCTTTGACAATGAAAAATGAAAATGTTTAAGCACCTGCGTCAAACAAGTGTCTCAACTGCTGATTCGTCTTCAAAATTCATGGTTTAATCAGAAAAACCCCCATAAATTTTATATTTGGAAAATCCCTACAACCACAGAATGCATCGAAATCTTAGGGGCTTTTGATTTGAATCTTTTTATGGCTCAAGATTGCCCCCATCTGGCCAAACACGTGTAATTAGTGAATGTTCATAAAATGAATATGCCATTTTCATGCACTCGCGTTGATGCTGCAGTGTTTAGTGGTTCGTGCAAAATTTTGTACGTTGTGTGAAGTGTGCCATGCAGAGTCATACATGCTTTTAATACTAAACTCCATCTGAGTGTGAGTAGCTTCAGGCAAGCACGGTTAGTTGTGGTTACCGCAGTCTTCATGTTGGCCTTTGTTGCTCCCAGTGTTCAGAGCTGAGGACTCTAACACACATCGCCACCTGACGGAGTTTGTGGGCTTGGATATCGAAATGGCTTTCAATTATCACTACCACGAGGTGATCGAGTCCATCGCCGACACCATGGTCCAGATTTTTAAAGGACTCAGGGACAGGTAACACACACGGCCGACTGGGGGGGATCACAAATACTCAACTAGGACTGTAGCAATTAACGTTCATTAAGTTACTTGTGTGTGGTAGGAATGTAACTTTCTAAAAACACTGAGCATGTGGATATGTAACAGATACGGTGTTCTGGACTCCCAGCTGACACAGGCGGTGATTGATTTGATTGATCCTTCCTGCTCTCTCAAATTAAGTTGTTCTCGCCTCTTGATCAGAAAAATGCTCATCAGGATCCCAGGTTTTTAAATCAGGAACCAAAATATGTCCCTGCCCAACCCCCTTTTGTACATGTGACTCTTTGGGGGTGTTACAGATTCCAGACAGAGATCTGCACGGTAAACAAGCAGTATCCCAGTGAGCCCTTCAAATTCCTGGAGCCCTCCCTTCGCTTGGAGTTCCCTGAGGCCGTGGCCATGCTGAGAGAGGCGGGAGTAGAGATGGGGGATGAGGAAGATCTCAGGTGAGGGTGAGAGGATCCACATGTTGAGCATAACTTAAGCGTGCATTGATGTTCTATGAATTTCGTTGGTGTTTTCATTCAAAGTGAGATATGTGATGTACATTTTTACAGTTCACTTTTAACATTAACTGTGCAAGGATGGTTTCATCTTAAAGCTTGCGGCGCTGTTGGAAAACACAAGTATTATAAAATTTAATGTTTCACCACTGGGGGGCGACAATGGACAATGGGGAGCTTCTGGATAATTCTGATTGGTAGGGAATTTCTGTGAACAGACACTTCGTGTGTAGTTTTTGCAATCGCATTCTGTAGAAAAACAGCCTTAAGAGTTTTAAGCTGCATTGTAGGCCAGAACCAGTTGAACTTGCGTGTGGCTGAGAATTGGAACCTCGAAGAGTGAACTCAGGTGGGATGTGTCTACGTTGGTATAAAAGCAAGGCAGAGATTTTTTTTATATACACACAGCTCTGTAGTGTCAATTACATTATTTTGATTAGCTGTTTAGGCAGACAGTAGTTTATTTCTAAGTTCAGTATGTAAAACATAATGATTAACGACATTTGAAATGCAGCTGTTTGCAGTCCATTGATATGTAAATAATCTACTTCATTTACCTTTTTAAACAGCACTCCCAATGAAAAGCTACTCGGCCGTCTTGTCAAAGAAAAGGTAATTTGTACAACCGTCATGAAATAGACCTGATATTTAGGAGGCACTTTCCAAAGAAACTAGACGTGTGTTTATCTGACCAGTAAAAAGAACGCCTCATTGAACATTATATAAATTTACTTAAGCTTAAGAATCTCACCTTCCTGTCTGACTTTTTCTTGCTAGTATGATACTGATTTCTACATCCTGGACAAGTACCCACTGGCAGTGAGGCCATTCTACACCATGCCTGACCCCATGGACCCTGTGAGTGCACCGCCCTTCCCTCCTGAATTTCTCATGATGCTTCCTGAACGGCAATTCGATCTGATCACATAGACCGCACCCCCCACCATGTTCCCAGAAATACTCCAACTCCTATGACATGTTCATGAGAGGAGAGGAGATCCTGTCGGGGGCTCAGAGGGTCCACGACGCCGAGCTGCTGACAGAGAGGGCCAAGCACCACAACATCGGTGATCTGCCGCCGATGCCCCCCACCCTTGGGGCGGCTTCGCCGCTCCAGCACAGAGTTGATTGACATTAACCACAGCATCTGTCTAAAAGGTGCTTCTTTTGTGTCCTGCAGACCTGGAGAAGATCAAGGCTTACATCGACTCCTTCCGATACGGGGCTCCCCCTCACGCCGGTGGTGGCATAGGTAACCCGTCCGGCCGCGGTCGTGTGACGCGTTGCCAGTGAAATGAAGACGAATTCCAGCTACTTTTAAGCCCGGTGCTTAATTTGTAAATCAGAAAGTGCCAGAACGCAAAGGGTAGTGAGAGCGGAGGACTAACAAAGCAGAAGCAGGTCCCAGAATGCGTACAAAACATGGTGCAGGAAACACGCTTTGTATTTTTAAGAACAGATCCAAACTAATAAAGAACATGATGTGAAAATTGGTCTCTCAATTTAAAATGCATATTTATTTATTTTATTTTACTTTATTTTACTGAACAACTGCTAGATCCATGCAAATAAGTTCCGGAACGCAGAACCGTTCATGTTGGAACATATTATGTCAGGATTCGCCACAAATTAAGCACAGGCTCACACCTGTTAAGAATTCAGAAGGAGCTGGTCATCAATGCAGTTATAAAATGTAACAATCGTTTTCGATTATTCTTCACTGATGATATTAAATCCAAATAGCCATGGCAGGTAAATTAATATCAGCTGACTTGGAAAACGATTTTAGTCTAGGTGGCTAACATAGATACCACAGTGTAATACACTATTTCTGCTCCAAGGTTGTTTGCGGTACAGATTTATACTTTAACGCTCAGTAGTAATTTGTGCTACTTTCTACTTTATGGACTTGATTTCCCGCCATAACAGACAAAACCCTAAAACAGCAGCATGAGGTCAGGAGGAAGAGACTGTGATCAGAACGAAGATAAAACGAGTTGGATAGCGTTCACGTGGTGCCTCTGCTGTCCCCCAGCACGATGGTGCTTGTGTTTCATCTTTTGATGCTAATACCATGTTTATTTTCTTGTCATGGCTAAGTAGGTATGAAATGGGAAAACTGTTTAAAGAGAGTTGATAACTACTGTAATTGTAGGCACTGTAACAAACTACCACATTTGACACATTGTGTTGCTGGTGATACTCTGAGATTTTCAGAGGTTCTGGTAGACTTTATAAGTATCTCCATTTAAATTAAGGGAATTCTTTCTGTTCTACAGATTTTCTCCTTAAGAAGGAGAATTACAGGTTTTGAGAATTACAATGAAATTAGTATAAAATATTAAATAGCCATAAATTTCTTTCCTGTACCAGTGTAGAACAAGTTAACTGCTATGTGTGGCTCAGCAGGTTAAGACCCTTGTACCTGTGACCAGAATGTTGTCAATTCAATTCTCATGACTGTCAGAATGATTTCACCATTGGGCCACTGAGCTAGACCCTGATCAAATGTATATAACTGGATAAAAGAGGATGCTAAATAAATAAAATGTAAATTAGCTGGTTAATGGTTGTCCTGACAGTCGTCTGTTGTTCACAGGACTGGAGCGAGTCACCATGCTGTACCTGGGTCTGCACAACATCCGTCAGACCTCCATGTTCCCCCGTGACCCTAAACGCCTGACCCCTTGAGGAAGCACAAGTGTGGTGGACCCACTCATGGATTCTGCCTGAAGGGAAAAAGATTACTGTTAAATGAAGTGTCACAGTGATTCACAAAATTAAGATGTCAAATCCTATTAATAGTATGATTTTACAAAGCTAAAGAAAATTAATATAAAGAAGGCGAAATCCATTTATTCAAACGAATCTTTCTAGTACCTTAATCCTTTTCTACACAATTCGTCTCTTGACAACTCGTTCTCTATAACAATGTATAACTGCAATTAAGAACAAACATTTTTCTTGGAACATTTTAGCGATGGTGATCTTTTTTTCTAATCTGGGGGAAATCCTTAGGAATAAAAGTATTTAAAAGTCCTGTCTCCTGTGTGTGCTTTTTTAAATAACTTAAAATATACAATCTAGAAATTTACAAAGTATATGTGTTCGCTACAGTTTAGTTTTACGATTTGATAGGCTTCATAAATGTTATAGTACTACAACAGAAAATATTTTGATTTTGACTGAACTCCACGAGCTGTATTTTATTAAGACGCAAAGCTTCAGAACGTTTTACTTGACAGCACGATGTAATGCCGTCCATTTTTAATATATTCCATTTAGACTCCACCTATATATGTGTCTGATTGGCCAAAATTTTGTAGCCAAAGCGCTAAAACGGAAATAGAGCAAGTGATTGGTTGCTAGTGGCGGGAAAATGATTACGTGATGTGTGCTTGGCGCGAAAGTGGTCAGAGGTGAGCTGTAAGAGAGTAGTCGGCTGTTCTCCGGAACTGTGTAGTCCGTTTTTTGTTTGGTTTGTTTTAACGCATCAACCCATGGATCTTGCAACACAAGCATCTGATCATTCGGGACAAATTATCAAGGATGATTTGGCAGAAAAGTGCCAGAAACTATTCCAAGTGTTCTTAGAAGAGTAAGTAGGACTTATTGTTTACTGGATACGCAGTATTCTGTTTATAGTAAGTGTATCAATTTATTTAGTTAGATACCAGGTTTCAGAAAAAATAAGTAGTTTATTGGGCATTTAATATTAAAGATTTGCTTGCTCGTTTAACTGCTAATTTTTTTACAAGATGTTTGATTTACATACTTTTCATAATTTGGCGTGCAGAATAAGAATGTTTCTGTGCATGTTTTACTTGAATGTATGCGATTCCGTGTTTTTTCAGCTCGCCAAAATGTTCATTGTAGATCAGTGATCGCCGAACTATGTCGCAGGGTCCTGTACCTCCGCATTTGTCTATTGTTCTTTTAACATGGCGACATGGCACTTACTTTTGTCGGTGAGCTAGCGACAGCTAATCTGCGTACAGACCTGCGGTCCGCTCCTCCGTCATGCTGACAAGCAGGGCTGTGCTGGTTTAATAAGATTTCAGAACAGTGACGGCGAAGTGAAGTATTTGCGCGACGCAGAGGAGCTTATCCGGCCGGAGAGGAACACGCTGCTAGTCAGCTTTCAGGACCTGGAGCAGTTCAATCAGGAGCTGGCGACCACTGTTCAGGAGGAATTCTACAGGTGGGGCCCGGCCCTTTTCTGGCTCATAACACCCAAATGGAATCATTGGAAACTATATTAGCCTTTATTTATAAGTCAAGATTGGGAAATGCCAAAATTAGTGATCTCGTGACAATGTTATGCCTGATGCCACGTGCGTGACATTGTTGCATCTTCCTGTTTTTCCAGAGTTTATCCTTATTTGTGCCGGTCTGTACGAAATTTTGCTCGTGATCACGGAAATGTTCCTCTCGGCAAGGAGTTTTACGTGGCAATACAGGACTTGCCAACAAGACACAAGTAAGATGAGCTGCTGGCTCAAACTAATTCATTTGCACATATAGCACATGTATTTGTGATATGATGTCCTTCATTACCAGACATACTAGTTGTTCATCTTTAGAGGAGTCATTTACAATTGGTATTGGCATTTGGGATTTTGTGATCGGGGATTCAGCTGTGTAATCAGACGGTGCCCTCTTCAGGATCCGTGAGCTGACAACTGCCCGGATTGGCACGCTGATCCGGATCAGTGGTCAGGTGGTGCGCACCCACCCGGTGCACCCCGAGCTGGTGAGTGCCACCTTCATGTGCTTGGACTGCCAGATGCTGGTGCGTGACGTGGAGCAGCAGTTTAAGTACACGCAGCCCAACATCTGCCGCAACCCGGTCTGCAACAACCGTCAACGCTTCATGCTTGACACCAACAAGTCCAAGTTCATCGACTTCCAGAAGGTGTGTGTCCCCCCCCCCCCCCGTCATAATTAGCTCTTCCTCATTCCCCAAATTAGCTACCTGATTCAGCTCAAAATTTTTTATATAGTGCCTTTCACAGCAGTGTCACCCCAAGGCACTCTGCACTCTACGTGGGTTCATTCTGATGCATTTCTGCGTCATTTATACAGAATATAAATACGTCGTCGCAAAACAGCAACGTGAGCATGAGCGTCTACAGGGTCGTTCAGTGGATGTTACTCAGGACCTGAATGATTCATTTCAGAGAAAAGTGTACGGGCGGTGGTGGTTTAGTGGTTAGGGATGCATGCATGTAATTGAAAGATTGCAGGTTCGAATCCCCAACCAGTAATGCACCGCTGAGGTACCCTGAGCCAGGTATCGCCCCCAAGCCCCGGGCGCTGAATTAGCTGCCCCCTGCTATGTCACATTGGCACATATGGGTTAAATGCAGAGGACACGTTTTATTGTTCTGCGCTGTGGTGTGTCAACAATGACAATCACTAAATTCTAAATCCTAAACAGAGCTTTGAAAGGGATCTAACTTTATTGATCCTAGGGGGAAACGCTGATGCATTAGTTGTGTTCCTGCATAACAACCATGCGCTGGTCAGTCATCTTAAATATAACTGATATGTTGTTTCCTGCAGTTCATTTTTGCCTAATGCGTGTTTTCAGTGCATCACAGTTTAAGACTTGTTATGTGTGACACAGTATTTCTGCTTTGCTCCTGGGTTGAGGCTGCCAGCTAATTGAACAAGAGCCACTGACTGAGCCGGTTGAGTTTTTCCTCGCGTCTCGTAGGTGCGTATCCAGGAGACGCAGGCTGAGTTGCCGCGGGGCTCCATCCCCCGCAGCGTGGAGGTCATCCTGAGGGCCGAGGCCGTGGAATCCGCACAGGCAGGGGACAAATGCGACTTCGTGGGCATGCTGATCGTGGTTCCGGACGTGGCCATGCTGGCCAATCCGGGTACGATCCAGTGCTGTGCGGTGCATGTATTGTATTTTTTTTCCCCTCTGACCACTCTTGTTATACTGACATCATGCAGCTGGAGGTTCACAGGTCCCCAGTAACACCTGTTGACATTTGTGCCTCAGAGATTAAGTATTGAAGTATTTTGCGTATTGACCAAAGCAGTAATAGGGATGGACGTGTCTCACGCAAGGACCGTTACGCGTCTCCCCTAGGTGTCCGGGCTGAGACCAGCTCCCGCACAGCCGGCGCACAGGGCTACGAGAACGAAGGAATCCGTGGTCTGAAGGCCTTGGGAGTCCGAGACCTTTCGTACAAGCTGGCGTTCCTGGCCTGTCATGTGACTCCTACCAACCCCAGGGTGAGGGGCTGGCACACCATTACATTTTACTATGTAGCCCATTGTTTTGGGCACAGTATCATCATTACTGTCATCGCTGTCCTACATGTGTCTTCACAGGAATGCAATTTGCACATTTGTTTAACCAGCACAACTTTCACAACCACTTTCGGTTATTTGAGTACATTTTGTTTATTTGTGATACATACTGTGTATTTGTGTATCTGTTTGTTAGATTTCAGCTATCTAGGTCTTTAGTTTTTTTGTTTAGCGTTTAGTGTGTCAAATATGTGTTTAGTCAAACCAGTGATTCAGGGCTACGTTTCACTGCATGTCGTACGCGTTTAACTGCACACGGGTTTATGACATTGGTCACTGTGTTGCAGTTTGGCGGGAAGGAGATCCGGGATGAGGAGCAAACTGCGGAGGGTATTAAGAACCAGATGACGGTGAAGGAGTGGGAGAAGGTGTTTGAGATGAGCCAAGACAAGAACCTGTACCATAATCTGTGTACCAGCCTCTTCCCCACCATTCACGGTTAGTCGGCTGCCGTCGCCGTAGCGATCGGCTCCTTATTACAGTGGCAAGATAAATGCACTTTTGTAATTCTCACAAAAGTGCAGGAAAGGGTTAAACTCAGGGGCTCTCGTGTGCCTTCAGGTAACGACGAGGTGAAGAGAGGTGTTCTGCTCATGTTGTTCGGCGGAGTGCCGAAGACCACCATGGAGGGCACGTCTCTCCGAGGGGACATCAACGTTTGCATTGTGGGAGACCCCAGTACTGCCAAGAGCCAGTTCCTCAAGTGAGACCACTTCCCGTGAAATGCAGTTAGTCTCATTGTTGGCGCATAAAGGAGTCTGCCTTTATATAGCTGGATTTGTTTACTGGATTTGTTTACTTGTTCAGGGGTTTATATAGTGGGGGGGGGGGGGGGGGTGGTTCAGGGATATGCAACATCTCAAAGCTCAAGGGTGGCAAATCTTATCTGAAATGGGCCGCTGTGTGTGTGTGTGAGGGTCTTCACTGCAATTAGATTACGAATTAGACGACTTACTGGATGTAGAGTCCTCACACCTGGGTTTGAACAGCTGACCTAAACGTTGCTCCAGAAAGCTGCGTACACGCTGCCCCTTTGCAGATAAGACTGTCTACCTCTGTTCTAGCTGAACCTCTTCAGATTTTTATGCACCACGCTGCTTTTTTCACCCGCATGCCTGTGGTAGATGTGAGCGGTTCCCCTGTCGTTCTGCAGGCACGTAGAGGAGTTCTCGCCCCGTGCCGTCTACACCAGTGGCAAAGCTTCCAGCGCCGCCGGTCTGACTGCAGCTGTGGTCCGGGACGAAGAGTCACACGAGTTTGTCATCGAAGCCGGGGCCCTCATGCTGGCCGACAACGTGAGCTGGCGTCTCCTCCGCTCACATCTTCGGTGTTCGTTCGCACTGGAGTCTGCAGAATATGGATAACACTTCCTCTGGTCCTTCACGCTCCAGGGTGTCTGCTGTATAGACGAGTTTGACAAGATGGAGATGAAGGACCAGGTGGCCATCCATGAAGCCATGGAGCAGCAGACCATCTCCATCACCAAAGCAGGGGTCAAGGTGGGGCCACGGCAGGCTGCTCTTCCTTGCGGAGATCTCGGCTGTTTCAGATCCTCTGCCATCTTTGTCTTTGTCTGTACTGTCAGTTATTACTGTCTGTACTGTCATTGGCGACAGAAGGTGCTGTGACCTTTGGGTTCATCGTCCAGTCAGCTTGTGTCTGAGTGACATCATGTACATCAGATTGCTTCGGAGATTCAGTTCAGTTGAGCTTAGAGCCAATGCCGTCCCTCTTGGACCCAAGCACTTCTCACGACTTGTTTTTTTTCCTTCCCGCAGGCCACACTTAACGCGCGAACCTCCATCCTAGCAGCTGCGAATCCCGTCGGCGGTCGCTACGACCGCTCTAAGTCTCTGAAGCAGAATGTAAATCTGACGGCACCCATCATGTCGCGATTTGATCTGTTCTTCATCTTGGTAGATGACTGCAATGAGGTGAGACGTCCAGTGTCCTGCGGTACACGTTGAGGAGCAGACTAAAGCTGTCAGATATGGCCTGAATTCTGTCGGTTTGACGTCTCGTGTTTGATTTTGAAGGTCACGGATTACGCCATAGCCAGACGTATAGTTGATCTCCACTCCCGAATTCAGGAGTCTATCGATAGGCTCTATACCTTGGAGGAGATTCGTCGATACCTTCTTTTTGCCAGACAGTTTAAGCCAAAGGTAAGGGGCTCTGTTGCAGTCTTGCAATTCATTTCTTGTTTGCTCCTGTTTAGTTATGTACTCTCACACTCTCTTTGACATCATGAAAAGTGCCGTATAAAGGAAATGTATTATTAAATAAAAAAAAAAAAAACCATTTGCAAACAAATTTTTTCTCTTGAAGTTTTATCCATATTCTGTAGACTCCAGTGCCAAATGCAGAAATGACGTCTCAAAGCTAAACTGTCTGTTGTGTTGCATTAATAAATGCGGCGCATTGTCACACCCTTACATGTGCATTGCCGTCATACTTTTGAACCGTGAAATATCGCGCCGCCGTGCATTGTCACTTACTTCCCTTACCCTCGTTAATCCGCCTGCGCTCTCGCTGCCCCACTCCAATGTTCTCAGATCTCTAAGGAGTCCGAGGACTTCATCGTAGAGCAGTACAAGCGTCTGCGGCAGAGGGACGGCTCCGGAGTCAGCAAGTCGGCCTGGAGGATCACCGTGAGGCAGCTGGAAAGCATGATTCGCCTGTCGGAGGCCATGGCGCGGATGCACTGCTGCGACGAGGTGAGCAGCCGGACCCTGCTGCGCCTCATCGGCGTCGTCGTCAGCACGTTAGACATGCGTCGTCGCTGAGCTGCGTCCGGCTACTCCGGGGTCGTGCCGTCCACTGATGAAGGGCTAGGCTGCGTTCGCCGTAAGGAAGGTCACCGTGACATACAAGTGTTGTAGTCCCTGCCCCCCTCAGCTTAATTCAGTTCAATTAAAAAAGACTTTAGTTGTCCCCGAGGGGCGATTAAAAGCACACAGGGCAGTCGAACAAAGGACACAATAACGTGAAGTGCAACAGTATTTATATTATTTTGATGGTGCTGTGTAGAATTGCGGTCAGTCAGATAGAT
>JAABNX020000020.1:205746-221613 GCA_015163995.2 Mormyrus lacerda | reverse complement strand
CACCACAACCACAAACTGACCATCCCTTGTGCACTGCACGGTCACTGTAGGAGGGGCCCACACATGCCCATTTAATAGTCACACTTAGCCAGAAAAACCATAACTATGAAGGCATCAGACTCACCTGCATTCCCATAGTAACATTGCTGGCCATCAAAGCAGCAATTTATGGCTTCACAAGCAGCCTTGCCTAAAGCAGGATCGCCACACGGAACCCTCTCATGCACTTGGCATTTAGCAGAAGCGGGAACGAAATCCTTAATAGCCGTATTTTGTGCGAAAGACACGGCAAGAACAGCGAGCAAAACGCTTGCGTGAACCCAAAGCTGCTGAATACAACGTAATTGCTTCATGATGAATGTGAGTGAAGTGATGAGTAGTAGGGTGAATTAGCTCTTTAAATACCTCCTTGTCTCGATTTGCGTTCCAGTTTAGTAATCGGATTAACCGCACGAGGTTGCTTGGAATCGATTTGGATCCGACTAGTCATTTGCACCCAATATTTACTGATTCTACCTTATCTACTTAACATGTACGCAGCCCACTAAATCCCCAAAAGGAGATTTATTATGTTTTGTATGCACTATGTAATTTATTATAAGTTAAATTGTATGTAAAGCGCACAGTATATAATTACTAGTTATTTGCAGCAAATATTTACTGATTCCACCTTTCTCTACTTGACATCATACATTCAAAGTAAAATGGATTAAGTAACAGCCTTGTATGCCGATCAGACGAATTTCTACTATGTAGTAGAGTGTTACCTTTGTGTGATTAGTACATTCTTGACGCATGCATGATAGGCAGGGATTTTTGTTCAAGACCAGCTACATTATCTGAACCTAGTCGTTGCTCTTCTCCTGCTGGCCATGTTGCAGAAAAGATGTAACGGGGGCTCCTGAAATATCGGTACCAGGCCTAAGAGATTCGAAGCATTTTTAAATTCTGCATAATGCTCTTTTATTACAATTTATTACATTCTTCGGATCTCCTCCGCCGTGGCGATGGTAACTGTGCACTGTCTCGAGGCAGTAAGCATAGCCTATGACGATAATGACATGTTGTGACGTCATTCAAGTCGCGCCCACAGCCATGGCGCTTCCTGGCTGTTCCGTGTTTTTCCTTGGTGTCGTGTCGCTGTGCGGACTCTTCTGCTGGTGCTTTCGCTGCAGGCTAACGGGGAGGCCGTTTCCGAGCAGGAGGCTTTTCGCGAAGCTTATGGCCCGGACGGAGAAGCCGCTCTTTCGGATCGCGTAAGGCTGAGCGTTTCCTAGTCGAGACCGTCCATCCCCATTCATTTCCATAGATTTCTCTGAGCGCACAATTAACTTTTTTCAGCTTAACTCGCTGGATTCCTATATAGTGTGATAACTGTAATAAACTAGAAGCCCAGCTTGTTTTGCTTTTGTTTCGCTTTCATTGCAATTACTGTTTTCGAAATTGTATGTTGCAGAAAAGATGCGACAATATTAGTTTGTAAGATTGTAAGACTTAGTTTTCATGTAGCATTTGATAATGTATACAAACCTCTGCTCCTTGTATAAAACTAGAAAGATTTACTTGCACCTGCTGCTACACTGTCAGATAGTCGGATCATCCACAAGCAAAATAATGGCTGCGAAAGGCTGATAATCAACGGAGTTACTGAATCCGACATTTAAAAATGACCTGCACTGTATGACTGATTACATTACTCGTCAGTTTCGAGGCAGTCGGCATGCCACAGCGTTTAAAAATTATTTGTTCAAGGGACAGAAGTGTATTGGATGAGGTTTCTTTGTAATTTTACAGATTTATTCTGCAGATTTCAATATGTCAATTCCCTTGCCCATACTGTTGTTTTAGGTACACGCTTTACACCAGGACCAAGCTGGGCTACATGTTCTACAAGCGCCAGGTCCGGAAAGCGCATGAGCGCTTCCCTGCCGGTCACTCCAGCGCGCAACCCATGGAAATCAGTGGTTTGTTTTAATTGCTCTAAAGCAGCCACAAATCTCTTAAGTTTATTACTTATGGCTAACACATGTTTGATCTGTTGTCAGGTATTAAAATAATGCCGATTCCCGTTCTTACGGACAACTACAGCTACTTGATCATTGACAGGGAAGCAAACCATGCTGTTGTCGTGGATCCGGCCGACCCACAAACCATACAGGTATGTGACCTTAAATTTCTTATATATAAACTCCTGCATACAGATCCACGTGTTTGTGGCCAGGTTCCAAAAGCTTCCAAGTTCCAAAAGAATCGATAACAATTCTTGCTTCCTGGAATTTCACGTGCTTTCATATCTAGTGCGGCTGATGCGTTTCTAAAACTGAATGAAATTATTGTTATATTTTCTTTATTGTATTATGCTGTCTCTCAGGGTTATCTTTTCAATGATACTTCTGTTGCAATGCAGCTTCGCCGTTGGTTGTGTTGTGGGGCTCTTTCGTCAGCCTAGCCTGCGTACCAACCTGAACAATATCAGTACTGTGCTGAGCTCCGTTTGGGACCACCAGCTGCCCCAGTTAGCACTGGGAGTTTTTCTGTTAATTTCATGGTTAGCTCCAGAATAGTTCCACAAAAATCACTTTTTTTTGTTTAGATGAATCCCCTCAATTCTGTGCTGGTTCCTATTCCGTCTTTTAAAAATCACAGAGAGCTGCTTTTTTCACTTAGTCGCATCTTTGAAATGCTCAGTGCTTAATAATACTTTTTCTGTTAATAATTTTTCTAACTCCATGTAGGCATGCCTTGAGAGTGAAGGGGTGACTTTAGAAGCAATCCTGTGTACACACAAACACTGGTGAGGAGAAAATATTGATAATTATGCTTCTTAATAATTAATAATTGTACTCTTAAAATAATTTGTAGGTTTCCTGTCTGATCGTATCGGATAACTTTATAAATCTCGGGGACATTCTACTTACATTCTTGGTATATCCAGGCCTGGGTATCTGAATAAAGCATTGTTTTCTTGAGACAGCCTTGTCTTGTAGCTCTGTCACGCCTGTAAGGATTGTTTATTCTGGGTTTCCTGCTGAATAAATTCAGTCCGGAAGTAAAGAGAAGAATCAGCCTTTGATCTTTGCCAATGTCTAGAGTAGATATTTGGCTGAGAAATTTCCATAAATGTATTGCTCTGGTTTTACTAATTTTATTTTTGATGAGAATCGAAATATAAAGGTGAGGTTATCGTGATTGCAAGGATTAGTTTCCCACCCCAGCTCTGTGTGTGTGGAGTTTCGCTTGTTCTCGCCATTGCCCTTCGTGAAGGTGAATATGTTTGAGAGAGATATTCATGTTTGCCCGTACCTGTAGCAGAGTAATAAGCAGTGCAGGTAATTTTCAAGGGAATAACTAGCTTTCTGTTCTGTTAAACACGTCTCATTTTCTGTGCATTGAGATTAATGTATCTTTTCTCTAAATACGTTAAATTCAGATTACTATTTTTTGTTTAATTTGCATTGACTGAGCATAGCGGTGTTGTGCACTCGTGTTTAAAATACTTATATATAATTATTTTGCTTGTCTTCATCTTATTAAGTTGAGATTCCATTTCTGTCCGCTTCCTGCTCCGTTCTTCCTGCAGGGACCACATTGGGGGCAACAAGGCCCTGAAAAAACTCCACAGCCCCTGCAGGGTGTATGGAAACCCAGTGGACAACATTCCAGGCCTGACGCAGTAAGCGCTCGACTTCGCCATGTGACCATCGAGGCGCAGACACTTTCCTGACCTCTTGTCCTTATCCATCCATTTTCCATGACTACTTAACCTAAACTTTCCCATCCCGGTCCTTAGGTACCCTTAGCCGGTCCACAATTTTGCCCAGTAGGGAGCTGGGAGGGAGCAAAAATATGGACTGGCTGGGGTTCCCTGAGAACTCAGTTGGGGAAACACTGGCTTAAGCAAGTACAGGCTCATAGTCAGCATGGAGGTCGTCCCAGGAAGTACAGGGCGCGGGGCAGGGGAACATCCTAGACAGGATGTTGAGTCTTTTGTACCAACTCAAATTCTATTTTTAACAAACCTGTCACAAGCTTCGTAGTCCGAAGGTTCTTTTTACGTTATAAGGTCTCCTTATAGCTCTGCTGTTGAAATCTGAGAAATGAAGCAGAACATTAATTAGCCTGGAAAATGAGTCATGGGTGAATGCTGTTGATTCTAGGGCTGCTGAGAACACATTTGTCTGAGTTTCTAAACCTGAATTTCACACTTTTTTTTTTATGACCATGTTCTCTGCATTTTTGCTGTTGTTGGACGACCAGCTGGTCTCTGAGCTCCGAGCAGTTTTTTCTCTTTCACTTTTAACGAGAATGTGTTTTATGGAGTTAGATGGCATCTAAGGGAATGCATTAATGAAGGAATGCAGCTTTTAGTACATTTGTTTTCCTGACTTTTCAGTGATTCCAGAGCAGATAAAAATTGCTGTTGTCTTATGTGTGAATGAACAGTGAGCTGTACATTCTGGTAAGCAGTGATTGTAATTCTGAAGCTCACTGGTTGATGTTTCAAACAACATAAAAAATTAAATCAAGCATCAACCCCCAGGACAGGTGGAAATGGAACAAAGGGCACAATGGAAATAAATCAATATTTAACAAACTTACTGTTACATATAATCCAGAAAATTTTATACTAGTGGCAATATTGTGCTGCATTTGCAGGTTTTCTTTGAATATTTCCATATTTCCAAAATACTCAGGCCTCTTTAAAATGTTACATTTCATAAAGTATTCATAATTTCTATAATGTGTCCATAATTTCTGGTGCTGACCATAATTGAAACACTAGTTTTTTAAAATTTTTAAACGCTGTTTATTTTTAATAATAATTATGCCTCTTACAAAATAGCTTTCTCTTTTGTTTTGAATATACTATAAACAAAAAAGATGTTTTTTGTAACCTGTTTACCAAGAGTGCAGTTTCTCAAGAAGCATGGTCAGTGAATGATAGAATCGATGGCCATTTGCTCTGGCGTTCTGCTGAAGTTTTTCTGTGCCTCCACAGTTTATTGTCGGAAAGTCTTTTGTCGCCTTGCTCTAGAGGCTCTCTGCCATGCGTTGTGTGTGGCTGGAGATCCTCTGCTCCTTTTTGTTTGGGTTTTGAGCCATTAAGCGTAATTGCTGGTCTTTTTGGGAAAGGTGGGAGGTTTATGTTTTTCCTAAATAATCGCCAGAGAGAATGTGCTCCTGGTGTAATGTTTCTCTGTCATGTTAAGTATATAGGCTTTGCGTGTCTTCCTGTTCCTGGTTACACCTGCTTTGTGTTGGGATTCCAGCCCTCTCTCGGACAAAGACTGCATCCAGGTGGGACGCCTGAGCTTTCAGGCCCTTTTTACTCCTGGACACACTGTGGGTCACATGATCTACCTCCTGGATGGCCGAGCGTTCGGCGGACCCTGCAGTCTATTCTCGGGTGACCTGCTGTTCCTGTCAGGATGTGGTGAGTTCTTAGGGGTCCGGCTGGTATTACTCCAAACTCTTTTGTAGTGCTCTGCGCTCATAAGGCAGATGATATCCTCCTTCTAGCTGCGTATTCAGTACAGGTCACGATGGAGGCATCACTGCCTGTCCGACAAACATCGGGTGCAAGGCGAGGGAACTCGTACAGTATGGGCAGCTTAAGCTAGCTGCAGTTGGAAAACGGGGAACCCAGAGGAAATCTGGGCAACAAGGAAAAGCACATATGATCTCCACACACACACTGTGGGGCAGGATTTGGAGGTGTGAAGCAGCAGTATTACCTATTTCCCTGAGGTGTTTTTCCTGTTTGTTTTCATTATAGGGAGAATGTTTGAGGGCAGTGCATCCACAATGCTGTCATCACTGGATATTGTGGGTGCTCTTGGTGAAGACACCCTTTTATGGCCTGGTAATGAAGTGCCCCCCCACCCACAACCCTACAGTTAACCCACCCCCCAAAAAAAATCTTGGTTTTGTTGACCAAATACCTTGGCTGGCCTTTTGTCACATTTAATTATCAAAAACTGCATGAGGCCCATTCTGCAGCATTAAATCTGTATCGTGCAGGTCACGAATATGCAGAAGACAACCTGATGTTTGCTGCAGAGGTGGAACCACACAACTCTGCCAGGGAACACAAGTTTGAGTGGGTCCAACAGCAGAGGCGTCAGAAGTTCTGTACGGTAAGAGTGTGATATGAAGACCAAACCGCGCGCGGTGGCAGAATGAGTCCCTAGATGCATTTCAGGCTTTCTTTGACCTGTGGAAGAGGCTGATTGGATATTTACTGGACTTCCTGTGCCAGGAAGTTTTCACAAGCCATCTGGTGCTTCCTTGGCACAGCATGTGCGAACCAAAGAAAGAGTGTAACAGCTGCTCTTTACTTCTGAATAATTACACACTAAATCTGTGCAGTGTTGAAATTTACATGCACGTACCATACTTTGTGCTGGGAGAGGAAAATTAGTCTTATTTAATATATTTCATATGGGAGGGGGGACTGATTTCTAGAAGTTAGTTTTGCTATGTACTTGGTTGGAATGAAATTATTATTAGGGGTAGAATTTGTTGTTGTTCAGTGCATTGATGCAGAACTGAATCACTGGCCAGTGTACAACAAGTCTGTCTTTGCACAGGTGTGGTGGATGGTTTTACAAAGTGACATTCTGCGTCCATTAGTAGCAGTTAGATAAGCAGTATATACCCACGGGCCAAAAAAATGGGCCGGGGGGGCCATGCATACTCGGCTTAAATGTACTCTTGACCACCTTCTATACCTTCTTGTGGGCATCTCTACCACCATTTCCTAGAAAGCCTTTGGTATAGTGTGTAGTAGTTCTGAAAAAAAATCTGCAAACTGAGAAGGTCAGTGTTCTCCTTGTACACTAAAGTACATTTACACAGTCTTAAAGGCAGAGAAAATCACTATTTCCGCTGTTAAGAGAACAGGTCAACATTTTAGAACAACAGGTAATGAGAAATAAAGTACCTGGAATGTCCAGAGGTACCGCAATGCAGTGGCTAGCAAAAGAAACTGAAAAGTGCCAAGAAAACATCAAAAAGTTCAGGAGCTCTGATAACAAGAGACTTTCTTGATTGACAAATCAAACATCAAAGGTTGTCTTAGTACTATGTCTGAAAATCCACTGCATTGCCACATTTTGGCAGAGTATGGAAAAAATTTATTCTTTTGGTTTTAGTAGAGTTGAGAAGTAATTTACAGTTTGACTTGAATGCATATCGACTACGGTTAAATGTGGAGGAAGAGGTGTCATTGTGTGAGCAGCCTTTTCAGCTGCTGGGGCTGGTCAGCTGCTTCAGTGTGAGAAATCGAGTGCAGGGGAATATTGCAGAAAGGCTTATTTCACAACAGAGAAGTTGTTTTCCAAAGAGAAATGGTCAGAATTTGTTCACAATAATCCGCACAGCAAACACCACTAAAAGTGGCATGAGAACCACGGCATGAGTGATATGAGAAGTCCATCAGTCTCATGTTTCAGCCTTCTCAGCGTCAAGATTTAGACCCAATAGAGAACGTTTGGTCTGATGTTAAATAAGACTTAGATGGGAAATGTTTTTCCTCCAAGCAACAGTTTGAAGCCATCAAAAACTGAATAGAACAATATTAATTATGCATTTTGTAAAAATGTACCTACAAGTTTATTTTTAAATCTAATAGAAAAGCCTTCCTGTACTAAGTTATATATTTGTATAGTTATTGATCATTTCCTTGCCATTGATTCATTGTTAAATCATGAAAAAAATAAAGTTCTTGCAATTTTCGGCCCTTTTATTTACTTGATTGCCAAATCAGTCCGTGTGTTTGATGGTGGAGCATTAGCAGCCCCTACTGCCAGGACCGACTCCTAGTCCTGCCTCCCGTTCCAGAGTCCATCCACCATCCAGGAGGAGAAGGAGTACAATCCGTTTCTGCGGAGCCATTCTCCAGAACTGCACCGGTCCCTGGGTCTCCAGCAGGAGCCGGACGAGGACTGGGCCCACTTCAGGGCTCGCGTCCTGGAGGAGTTACGCAGGCGCAAGGACATCTACAAGGGGAGATAGGTGCCCGAGTGCAACTGGATGCCGGGAATCCAGGATGAGGATGCTGCTTGAAAAAATGGAAAAGGAAAAAAAAAGATGGTGAATTACAGCACTCCCACAGTCTTCACATGCCAAATGGCTTTTGGTGTCCTGCCATAAAATAAGGTGTCTTTGAGACTTCTGCTCTTATTTTTGGATTCATGGTGGACTGAGTCAGCTTGAGTTTGCGTTTTTGAAATGACATTTGACTTCAGAGTGAGCAAATGACAGAGACACTAGTCGTAATGTATTATTCTTTAAATCCTAACCACGAATGACAATCTCACTTTATACATATGAGTGATAGTTAACTGTCTAAACGAAAGCTATGAATGATTCCTTTGTAGAAGTTTTTGAAGCCACTGAGAGACTGACTGGAGTGATTTGCTGAATTTAGATCTTGAGCATTTCTAAAAACCGGTTCATCAATCAAGGCATAGATAACTTTGTTTGCTATGCCTGCCTGTTTTTAAAGTGATTCTTATCAAACGGGTTCTTTTTACAAAAGTGGAAATAAATGAAATCCGTTGATCGTGGAGACGCACCAAGTATTCGCGTGACATGAAATAGGATTCTGTGTTGCCATAGAAGGTACAGACTTGTGTGCTGATGACCCGATGCTGCATGCATATTTCACTTATTCCTCATGAACGATCAGTTTTTTGTGAGCTGATAGTTAAGGCGAACATAATGATTTTCCTGACTGCATTAATTCACTCAATTTAGATGCACTGGTGCAATGATGTACAGATATGTACAAGAGTCACATGACATAATGAATCACATATGATTTCATGAACATGTTTGACTGAGCTTGTTTTTTTTTCCTTCTTGTGCATAACTAAGTTACGTATGAATAAATCCAGAGGTGGCCAGTCTTATCCAGAAAGGGCTGTTGTGTATGCTGGCTTTCGCTGTGACTGCCTAAATGGATTGCTAATTAGAGGTCTGATTGGCTGAAGAGTCCTCACACCTGGGTTTGAACAGCTGACCTAAAACTTATCCCAAAAACCTGCATAGACACTGCCCCCCCCCCCTCCCTAATGAAATGGTGACCAGAGGTGGAAAGTTCAGATCCAGAAACATTTTGTTTCAACCAACCAGATGAATATAATGAGTCACAATCACAGAGTACTCGACTGGTTGGTTAAAATAAAATCTGGATTTTTACTCTCTAGAACTTTCCACCTCTAATGGTGACATTCTGTTAAATAAGTCATTTGCAGTGAAACAAAGCACAGACTGTGGTTCTATTATGTACAGTGTTTACAGAAGACTGTTAAGTATGTTTAAAAAATATGACTTTTGATTATTAACAATAAACCGTGTGTGAGAATGATTTTCGTGTCTGGGTGTTCTTACTGCGCGTATATTACAGCTTTACGGTACATAGATGCCTCGTCGGCATGGAAACCAGTTTTGGGAGCAGAAACACACACGGAGCCCCAAAGACTTTGGATCCAGTAAGGTGAGATCAGCGGTATCGCGTAATACGGCTTTACCGCCATTAAATTTGGTGCCGCTCACTTCAATTGTTTATTTGCCTAATGTAAAACTACTTTTTCCGATACTAGTCACATAAAGGGCCGCCCCAGCAGGGGTTTTTTTTGTCTTCGAAATAGCCGTTGCTAATCTTGGCTTCCTCAACGTGCAAAAATTGGATGAAGTCTGTAAGCTACACTTGTTGGGCAGACCAGCAATGTGTTATTTATTTTCTGTAACTTTTTCCTCTGGCCACGTACTGCGCTGAATCCATCAGTGCAATGGAAGAAGAAACTCGGAAGGATGATGCGAAGCTCGCGCCCTCCAAAGAAGCTAAAGATTTCTTGTGCAGTATTGGTACGTATCCTACACGTGTCACGTGTCGGGACGAAAATGTGATCTGAATACAGGTACAACACCGCAAGTCTGCATTGGCAGAGTGAAGATCTTAGCAGTTACTAATCGTGTATATGTTAGAGCTCTGCGGAATGTTTTGAACAACCTTGCTGGTGGGTCACGTGATGTGGTCATCGCCTGCTGCTGACAGATCAACAGAATACCAAACGATTTAGGGAACATTTTTCTTATTCACTACATCAATGTGTGTTGCATTTATATGACTTAGTTTTGGGGTAATGACATATTACAAGATAACATGATTTAAAATAACAGAATCTGATGTTTCTTATTTTTACATTAATATGATGGTTAGATCCACATTTTGTTAGTCAAGATGTTTCTCAATAACAAAACATTGATACATGTTTGCAGTATTTTCATAGTATGAATATAGGGGTTGTTCCATTTTAATTTGAAATTTTCCATTTTTGATTAAGGTTAATCTTTCTTACAAAGGTCAAAGTTCATCTCACAAACTGCATATTTATTTTTTTCCCCTAATTTTGGTTATTAAAAACAGTAAAGAATGACGTCAAATTTTTAAATGAAATGTACGTGAATGTGTTACTTGGACTCTTGTGTGAGATGATCACCCAAAAATTATGCAAGTTTTTAAACAAAAACAAAAAATGGGGGGGGGGGTACATTTAAAAAAAAAAAAAAATTTACACAATTTAACGTAATAGTGCGGAAAGTGTTTTGGGGTCTTATTCAGATAATTTCCTTTGTCTTGCAAGATGAAAACCAGCCATAAGACAGGTCAGGTTTGCAGGCACGTTACATCTGTCTACTGGAAAAGAGATGGAGAGACCCAACCCAAGTTTCTATTCCATTAGTGACTCTCTCTGTCACAGCACCACTACATTCTATGATCTCAGCAAATCCTCTTAAGTCAGATCATCCTTGGTTTTACAAAATAGCTTATCTTTCGGATGACTCAGCAGCACGATATAAAAGCATGAAAAACTTCATAAACTTGTGCCACTATGAACAGGACTTTGGGATAAAAGCACGGTGGAACTTTTTGTGATTTGCAAAGGCCATTGACTGAATTAAAATGGGATGACCCATGGACCCAGTATTTATATATACAAATATTTTTTCCCCTACAGAGTCAAGGGAACTCGATCGATGTCTGTTTGCAGACTCCTTGATTACAGTGTCAGATACTGGACGGGAATTGGGAGAGTTCACCATAACTATGCAAAATGCAGTTTATAACAATGAACTGTGCTATCTTGTGCATGCTAACAGCCATGGCTCAATTGATGATATACCATGTGGAACATCTATCATGGGTAGGTATGACACTGGGTGGTAAATGACAAGGTACAGTGGAGTAATGGTTTCCTTTTCTAGCCAATAAATTCGCTTTCATTCATTTTTCAGTGTAGTCTTTCAGTAACATAATGGGTAACACGGTGCCCTGATGCTTGTGTGCGCAGTTTAAATGTCCTCTCCATGTTGTGAGGGAATGCAGTTTCTCCCTCAGTCCAAAGACATGCAGTTAGGGGAGCTGGCGTCTCTAAATCATGTGAGTCTGTGTGTGTGTGTATGGTTGCATCGATCGTATTTGGGGACCAAAATGTCCCCGAAGTGTGGTAAAACCTGAACCTTCCTTACTTTTGGGGACATTTCAGGTACCCATTTGGATAACCCCAGTCTTATGAAAATCTGTAAATGTAATCAAAAAAGTAAAAATGCCAAATGTCTTGTATTTTGCTTGTTTACTTATGGTTAAGGTTAGGGCTGGGTAGGGGTTAAGGGTGTTGTGATTGGGATGAGAGTTTTTCCCATCATTTAGATAGGTACGTAGTTATGTGCTTGTGTGTGTGGGAGCATGTACCCTGTATTTGACTAGCAGTCCATCCAGGGTGCTCCTTGCTGGGTACCTTGCTGTTCCTGGCACTGACTAGACTCTCCTCCACCTGCAATGCATACGCGTTTGGAAGACGTACGGATCGATGGATGGGTGTGTTGCTTTGTTTTATGTGTTTATTATTTACCAACAGCTTACATTTCAAAGACACTTGAGACGTTAGAACAGAACCACCATGAGTACGTGCAGGTATTTTCTGATTATTATTCATAGATGTGCTTGGTAATGCGTAGTATCTGTCTGTGGTGGCTTTCGGGGGGAAAATCCACTGAACTTCAGTTAACCTGCTTCTTAATGTCTTATAGTAAGGATCGCCATTATATAGATTTTATTTCAATGTGCTTATATATATAAAGTTTGATTATTCCCTGTTTTGTGGTTCAGGGCAATTCCTGCGGTCCTGTCTACGATAGTCATGCGTTAGATGGGTGGTTATTAATCTGCGGGTGTGAAGTACCCTCACTGCCGGCCGTAGGTCATGTGGCACCCTTGCTGAGTGTCACCATCACCCGCCCCCAGCAAACTCAGCTGCCCAGTTTCGCTTTGTCTCTGGCTGTGCATCACTCACAGCCCTCAATGTGCTCCTAGTGTTCCCCTGCTAAGTAACTCACCAGATGGCAGCCTGCTACATGAGGACATGGTCCCAAGCATTCCAAATTTTTTATTTAAATGAATTTTTTGTGTGGAATTCCCCTTCAATGCTTTGTTTATTTGATGTAGTCTTGGGCAGCAAGAAAGAAAATTATGCTTTAATTATGTTGTGAGGGGTTATTTAACTAATTAAGATAATTAAATTAATTAGTGGTGAAATTTTACAAATTTATAGAATGACTGGGGTGCCTCTCTGGAGAGATTTGAGAGCTGAAGTGGTGATGTTCTTGTCACCTGACAAATCTGTCATTTTTTGGAGAACAACTTCTCGTTTTTCTTTATATGTTACCATTCAGTTGCCTAATTCTATTTTTTCTGGGGAACTTTACTAAACAGATAAATAGTTTTAAATTTGATTTTTAATGGTCTAAGGCTTTCACATTATTGTGCAAAATAGTTCGTATACGCATTTGATTTGCTGCTCTACAACCCATTGCGGCAATAAGCTTTAGTACTGTACACAGCAGCCTCGCAGCACCACCTAGTGGTCTATTCTGTCGATTTCGGCAGCTTTGCAGACTTCAGTCAATTTAGACAGTGTTGGGAAAGTTACTTTTGAAATGTAACTAGTTACCCAGTTAAAATGTGTAATTAATAATAAGTAATGTATCTATTTTAATTAGTTCATCAAAGTAAAGCAACTTATTACATTTGACTACCTTTTGATTACTTTTCTAACATGTTTTAAACTGGGCAGTAATGCTGAAAAATCCCAACAGCTTTCTTGACCCGTGTTGCCTGGAAAGACGGTATTTCTGCCCAGGGAAAAGATCCAACGCAACAAAATTTAATTACATATTCTACATATAGGTTTTCTTACCGAAAAAATGGATGTAACCCCTTTTGTAATCACCAACATCATGATTAGTAACTGTTCTTCATTTAAATTAATCATCCATTAAAATCATAATGACTCAACTTCAGTGTGTGAATTTGCAATGACATTAACAATTTAATGGGAAACTTCAGGTTCAGGACCACAGTTTGGACAGGAAGTCTCACATGGTGCGGAATGGTGATCAGCTGGTGGTGAATAAAATCACCACAGAGGGAGAGGTATGAGGATTTCTGCTCTGTTGTGTTCCTAACTTTAATTATTAAATGTGATTATTAAATGGAGATTTGTCGTAATAGATTGAGAGTCAAAATGTCACGTTAGACACACACCCGCAAATTAAGTTTTGCATGTCACTTTCTTATTCATTGTAATTGAACTTTGTTCACTGTTTTCACTCTTATTTATAAGAGGGATCCATCTGTTGATGTTTTCCATAATGTGTTGTAGAGCAGTGTTTCTCGACTCGGTACTCTGGGACCCCTAGACAGTCCACATTTTTGCTCCCTCGCAGCTCCCTGCCAGAAAGTCCACATTCTTTCCTACCAGGAGCTTGGGGGGGAGCAAAAACCTGGACTGTCCAGGGCCGGTTTGAGAAATACTGCTATAGAGGGCACGGGTTTTTTTTTTCCCTTTTGTGATTTTTCTTTTTGAGTTTTTTTTCCTCTCTCTCAGGAGGTGAAGAGCCAGTCCTTCACATTTCCAGTGAGCTCTTTGGAGGGATTAGTATCAGAGGCCTCAAATATTGTTATTCTGCGAATTCTAGCTCAAAGGAAGATTTTTCCAGAGAACATGGTGTTCTTGTCTTTTGACACCGAGACTCAGATCTGTTTTTCTACCTACGTAAGTACTCCAAGTTTGTTGTGAAAAGTGTTAAGTGTAGAATGGGCAATCAAACTTGAAGAGGATGACTTGCAGGTCAACTATGTATGAAAAGGTATATTTTTCCTCACCTTTTTCAAAATGTGTTGGCATGTTAGTGTCAATCATGTTTGATTTATGTTGTTTGCATGAACACCACTGACGTAGCCTGCGGGTAACTTTACTATTCTTATGCCTTAAACAGAAAGTACTAGGGGAGAGGAAGCAGTTGTTGGGAACGGAGTTCATGGATGTCTTTGGCATCCAGAGGACAGTGGAGTCTGTTACAGATATCTCTGCTATATGGCAGTGCTACTTCCTTTCAGATGGGTAAGCAGGAATCTCACAGATCTCTTCCACATAAGCTTTGTAACCCAGGGATCACACACAAATTGTATCCCTTCCCTCTATTGTAAGTCACTTTGGATAAAAGTGTCAGATAAATGAGTGACTGTGAATATAATGCTTCCGTATATGAATGCAGCTTCATTAGTGAGAATGTCTGCTTTTGGGGAGGTGAATAGAGTACTTGTTTCAAGACATACTTTTAAGTACGTGAAGAATGCTACAGAGCTCAAACTGTTTGGAAGCATCTAATAAAACCCGCGAGCTGACACTTGGCAGCCTAAAATGTCAACAGAATATCTGTGTGCCAGATGTAATTTGGTTTCCTGTGTTTTGATTTAGCTGCATTTTCATTTGTAGCCATCTTGCAAGCCGAGTGCAAGTCGGATCACCTGTAACAATGAAGCTACTTCACAAGCCTGCTGACAAAGTAAAAGGTAAATGTACACTGGCCCACATCTGCTGTTTTTAATCTTGGAGGGAAAAATTATATATTAAAGGCTAGTTACAATATTGATGTTGCCTCACTGACTCCCACCCCACCCCCAGTGGAAAAAGAGGAGAAACCTGTTTTTGAAAAGAAACCAATGGTGTGGGAAGAAGACATGCAGATGTTCTCCAGATTTCTGGACAGAAAGGTGCAATTGTCTAATATTTGGCATGTTATGTGATTGTCATTGATATGATGATTGAATGGCATTAGGAGTTACTGCACTTTTTAAATGCTTTAGTACACAGCGTATAAACCACTGTCTGGGTAAGTAGTTTTGAAAACAGGGGGATGGATTTGCTAATCTGTGCAGAGTGCTACAATAAAAGGTTTTTTCCTTGTGGGCCGTTTCGTTTGTACAGGAAGAGCTGAGAAGCAGTCATACCTCATATGCTCGAGAACACCCCGAACTCAAAGCCCTGCTAGCTGACTTCCTGCAGTTCCTACTGCTCCGCAAACCAGACGATGTTCTTTCTTTTGCCGCGGAGTACTTTGCGCCATTTGGTTCCCAGAGGGCCCCAGGAAGTAACTTCGACGACTCCAGTTCTGTGAAGTCATATAAATACCATGAAAATATGCCCAAATAAAACAAACCGAAATGTAATGTATACATTTGCCAGAAAGTATAATATAAATACAGCATGAGATTTTAATAAAATACATGTACTTGGACGTTTGTTTCATTTATTCTAAATGTCTATCATCAGCATTGACATAACTTTAGTTAAGGACTACGTTTCCCACAATCCCCCGGAGCCGGATGGATGGTTCACTTGACAGGAAGGATAGAAGCTAAAGTGGGTTTGTTTTTTTTTTTGTTTTTTTTTACACATTAGTTGTAATGTGAAATGCTGACTTGTGTTCAAGGAAGATTTTGAATAAACCGGTTTT
>JAABNX020000020.1:176484-205646 GCA_015163995.2 Mormyrus lacerda | reverse complement strand
TTTGTTTTTTTTTACACATTAGTTGTAATGTGAAATGCTGACTTGTGTTCAAGGAAGATTTTGAATAAACCGGTTTTCTTATCTGACGGATTTACGTCGTTGTAGATATCTGGCAATTCGGGTTCGCAGGCTTTAGATTTCTGGCTTTTCCAAAAATGTCACCGAAAGCAATACTGGGTTGTTCTTAGAATGAAATCTGCGTTTATTCCCTGATTTCGCAGTTTATTACTGTACAGTTTATAATCACTGGAAGCCGTCCGGCGCAGCTCCACGGCGGACCCCACGACAAGCCCGGACAGTTCGCAGGAATATACGGCGAATATACAATATACAGGAATATACAAGATGCTGAAAACTGTCATTCTGATCGGAGGGCCACAAAAAGGTAAAAGTACAGCTAGTTAAAACAGCTTGACAATTAACACTTTATCCACCCCATGAACATAGGTGCAGCATGGAATATTACATCACAGTCGTACTGTGCGTGGTTGGGTTTTGATGACGTGGCCATGTTATTTGACTGAGTTAAACTTTGATGGTACTTTTTATTGGTTATTTAATTTACTCTTTTATGATTTAATTTACACGGATCGTTAATTTGATTAATTCGATTTAGATTGTTATCAGTCTCTCTCTGTTAATGTCACACCAAAATCTCCAGTAATAACCGTGAAATCCGACGTAAGGTGACACTGCTGGCCATTAGCTGGATATGGGAAAGTACATCGTGCTGAGCCCCGTGAATGGTCCGTCCTGCCAGGTACCCGGTTCCGGCCGCTGTCCTTCGAGGTCCCGAAGCCCCTGTTTCCAGTTGCCGGGGTCCCGATGCTGCAGCATCACATCGAGGCCTGCGCGAAGGTCAGCTTACGGACCCCCACATGACCATCGCGGTTAACAGTCCGGGTTTTTATCTCGTTACTGCCTGTTTTTGCTTTATTATTTGTCATTCGGTAATCATACGTTACGGGTAGACGTTTATTAGCTGTCAGATTCAGATTAAATGAAGTGGGGAGTGTGTGTAGTATACCAGCAGAGGGCGCAGTAGTTGAAAGATGTCTAATCAGGAAAGGGAAACTGAGGGGTGAAACTTGAATTTGTTCAAAGTATGTGAGCACATGTGGAAAAGGCACACAGGTAACTAATTTGCTAAATTTGTATTTCTGATATAGGTTCCAAATATGAAAGAGATACTGCTTATTGGCTTCTATCAACCAAATGAAGAACTTACGCGATTTTTGGCTTGTGCACAGCAGGAGTTCAAAATCTCAATAAGGTAACAAATCTTTCAACCTTATATATATTTAAAGACATAGTTTTGTATGATATGCACATGCATGCATGCATACATACATGCACACACACACAGTGGGACAAAAGTAGTTTTTATATTTACTGATTGGGTGTTAATGTTTAGTCTCATAAGCGCTGGAAATGTCCTCCGTCGACATTCCTGCAGCCTGTCCCTGGCACTGTGACACACTTTAGCTGCCTTGAGATCTTTCTGCAGCATTGGCTGCCCATCATGCTCACCCAACATGACACCCACAGCTTTTTTCGAGGCGCAGTAGAGGAGACGGCCTTTGAGAGGAAGCCCCGCACAGTGAATGGATTGAAGGAGTTCATCTTGCAGGCATTTGTGGACACTGATGCTAACTGGGATTTGTGTGCTAAAGTGTGTCACAGTGTCAGGGACAGGCTTCAGGAAGATATCAATGTCGACGGAGGACATTTCCAATACGTATGAGACTAAACGTGACCCATTCTGTACTGTAAAATAAAAACTGTATATTCTTTCATTCATTTTCCCTTTTTTTCCCCGTTTTTTAATTAATTAATTAATTAACTTTTTATATATTTTTTTATTATTCATTCACTTTCCAACCCTCTTTATCCTATTGGATTGCGGCGGGTCTGGAGCCTATCCCAGAAGCGATGGGTATGAGGCAGGGAACAACCCTGGACAGGGGGCCAGCCCATCGCAGTAAAAACTGTATACCTACTTTAAAAATAACTTTGTAAAATAAAAATAAGAAGTGTATACCTACTACTGGCCCACCCTGTATGTTTATAATAAATATTTGTACATTTTCACGAATTGTCTAATTTTCACCATTTTGGGACCAGATATGCTCACTCCAATCATTCCACTGTTTCGTTATTAATATTAGATCCAGCTTAATTATTGCTGTAGTTCGTTAGCTAAAGTACTATTAGCAAGTAAAACTTACTGTGGGATAAACTTTAGCGCTGATCTGGGCTCTACAATCAAAACTAGGGCACTGTCAGTTGGAACAAGAGGCTGATAATTCTGTAGTTACCACACTGGAAATCATTCAGTCTTAATTGCTGCTTAATCACTAACATTGTTGCAGAAGGTCTCTCTGCTATAAGTGTGATCTGATCCTTATAGATAAGAATGTAATGGAGTCCTTTTCAGAGCGTAATCAGTCCTGTATAAATTCCTTTTTTACTCTGAATACTGTTAATGTTAAGGAAGGTTGGCTCTCCGTAACTGAGCATCGCTGCTGGGCTCCCAGGTACCTGCAGGAGTATGCGGCCTTGGGGACAGGCGGGGGCGTCTATCACTTCAGGGATCAGATCCTGTCTGGCAGCCCGGAGGCCTTTTTCATCATGAATGCCGACGTGTGCTCCGAGTTTCCTCTGCTGGAGATGTTGGACTTCCAGAAGGAGCACGGGGATGCGCCTGGCTTCGTCATCCTGGGGACGACGGTCAGGATATGATTGATCTGCTCACATGGGAAGGGGTTATGATTTGTAAATGTCGCTGGGGGGGGGGGGTGGGAGGTGGGGGTCTGCTATTTGTGACTTTCAGCTCTCCTCCAGCTTGCAGTCAATCTGTTACCCATGGCATTCAACAACCCTGAGCAATAAACAAAAGTTAACTGGCAATGTTTGGTGTTGGCTTTAGAATACATCTACCACGATGCTCTATTGGACATAGGGTGGTGAAGGATGGGTAGATAGTTGCTTGGTGTGTGCTATCCTGTGAAAAACCATTAAACACCCTGATGCTGAATTGACAGATTTCTTTTTTCCTTTTTTTGATAATTTAGGCCAATCGGAAGCAATCCATGAACTATGGCTGTATTGTGGAAAATCAGCAAACGAATGAGGTAATGGAATAGCTTCTTCCCGCTCCTAATGCGACGCCTTTGGTCTGTGTCTGTTTACACCGGTGAGATGCAGAGGAAGTGTGAGTCAGTACTTATGGAGTTGTTCCCTGCGCTGTAGGTGATGCACTATGTGGAGAAGCCCAGCACATTCGTGAGTGACATCATCAACTGTGGCATCTATCTGTTTACGCCGGAAATCTTCCAGCACATCGGGGCCGTCTTCCAGAAGAACCAGCAGGACATGCTGTTGTGAGTGGAGGAAACCCCGCTTTCCCCCCGAAGTCCTCTGATGGGCGTCTGCATTGATTTTTCCATTTCTTACCCTCAGTTTTGTTCATTTCGCCTTTTCTTCCCTCCCTCTCTCCCTCCCCTTCCTGCCATCATTCTCTTCCCTGTTCCACATCCCCAGATATCCCTATGAGGGGTAAGTCGGCCTGTGAGGTGATCCCATTATGGGGGGAGGGTTAGAGAGCTTTAATTAGCCCCCCTGTTTGTGTAGTACTCTGTAAATCGTGTCCGTGTGCAGTTAGTATGCTTTTTCCTTTAAGCATTTGTTTTATAAAAAAGATGATTCTGTAATCTTAATTATGTTTTAATACAGCGAAAGGGGCAACTTCTGCTCACCTACAGGAAAGTGATTTTATACCTATACAGATGCTCCTTCACTTACGATGGGGTTACGTTTCGATGAACCCATCGTAAGTTGAAAATATCGTAAGTCGAATATCATATGATAAGTAAAGTAAATAACTACTGCCACTGAATAGGTAAATAAAAAATACTTGCTGTAAGTAGTAAATTACTAAGTATAGTAAAGTAAAAAAAAAATCGTTAGTCGAGTCTTTGTAAAGTTAGGAGCATCTGTATATCAAAAGATTAAAGTCGACATGTCTCGTGTTCCGTTCCTCTTGAATGGGATGTAAAGCCTCAGAGAATGAAGTTTAGAAGCGTTATTGCAGCGACGTACAGGCTTATTGTCACCGTGGGGATGTCCTACAAATGTCAACAATTTCAGTCATATCTATTGGTTTTCTTGCTTTGAGATTTTCCCGGAACTATTCTGGTCATTCACTGTCATTTTGCTGACAATCCCAGACTTTTCATTTTGACCACAGCGTGCTTTCACGTCTCGGCTCCTTCTCTGGTTCTTTTCAATCATCTCCACTGTCCTGAATGATACAAACTATCAACACAAGCCAATGTAGCAGCACCATGTACTGGTTGGGATGGAAGAGGCAGGAGCATTTTGTTGAGGTTGAATCGCTTTAGTAAGTTACCTCTGTAGAGGCCCACAGCTCTTGTCTTTGGCTGGACGGCATGGCAGTTACTGTAGAATGGAGCCCAAAGTCATGTTGTCCTTACCTTTCAGGCGCCTGTGCCTTAGTGAGCTGAACTGACATGTTGCTTGCTGAGAAAAAGGGGCCTGCTGGCTGCATAGAGCCAAGTAGTGATGCTTTGTAAGAGCCGTGCTTCTCTCGCAGAGAGGAGCAGACCAATGGCTGGCAGCGGGCAGAAGTGATCCGGCTGGAACAGGACATATTCACCGCATTGGCCGGCCAAGGCAAGCTGTACGTCTACAAAACCACGGGCTTCTGGAGTCAGATCAAGTCAGCTGGGTGAGTCCCCATCGCTCGCTCGGCAGAGGAAGGATCGGGGAATAACGAGGGCGGGACGGATTATACACAGGTGGGAAATGACGTGCCCAAGGCCGGCGGGCACGTTGGTGTCCGGCGTGTCTGAGCTGCCCGTCTGTTGGTCTTCGGACAGGTCTGCCATTTATGCCAGTCGGCTGTACCTGAACCAGTACCACCAGACTCATCCAGAGAGGCTGGCGAAGAATGAAGAAGCAGGTCCCAAAATTAGTGGTAAACATTAACTCTACGCTTGTCTCTCTCATGATGAACTATAGTCTTCCTGTATATTAACATGTAGCTTGTTCTCCATAGGAAATGTGTACATTCACCCAACTGCTAAGATTGACCCAACAGCTGTAGTAAGTTAATTTTTCAGTTGCAGTATCACAAACAGCAGATCGAGAAGCAGATTTGTTTCATTTTTTTTTTAATCTCTCTCATAATTTCCATACATTGACATTCTCTTGTTCCTCCCTCTGCAGTTAGGCCCTAATGTCTCTATTGGCACAGGGGTGACAATAGGAGCAGGGGTTCGAGTGAGAGAGTCCATCATCCTTCATGGGGCTACTTTGCAGGCAGGTTTCATCCTGTTCCGGCTTCTAGGCGCTGACTGTTTACATGTAGGGGTTCAAAACCAGTTCAACCATAGTTTTTCTTCCAAAGCACAGCAGAGTGAATTAAAGAATTCTGGCGTCTAGACCATGGCCTGGTTGCTTCTTTGGGAAAACGTAGAGTCTTGGACTGCTTCTGGATAAATACCATTCATTCTGTTATTGATTACATGAAAGAAAGTTATCTCTGCTGAAGTTTCAGACACTTAATCCTGGATCTCAAAAGATTCTGTCAAAATCGAAAATTTAACGTAAATGAATTCTCCGGAGTAGTGATTTAATCTTTGAGAAATGAAGCAGGAGTGTTAGGCATCCTTTGTACATTGAGTTTCCTGAGAATGGTCTCATCCTGATGTTTCGTGTGCCGGTTCGTAGGACCACAGCTGCGTGCTGAACAGCATTGTGGGCTGGGACAGCACGATTGGCAGGTGGGCGAGGGTTGAGGGAACACCCAGCGACCCCAATCCCAACGACCCTTATGCCAAAATCGACAGCGAGACTCTCTTCAGAGACGGGAAACTGACACCCTCTATAACCATTCTGGGTAAAGTATTTTCCGGCAGCTGGAACTGTAGGGTAACATGCTGGTTTAGCTGAATGAAAGCTGAATTCTTCTTCATGCTGCCTTTTTAAAATGTTCTTTTTCAGGCTGTAACGTGAATATCCCGTCGGAGGTGATTATACTCAACTCGATTGTCCTCCCTCACAAAGACCTCAACAGAAGCTTCAAAAACCAAATTATATTGTAATTTATTTTTGCCCTCATCAAAGTTAAAGTTCATTGTGTCCCTGACAAAAAATTGTTTTCGTTTGATGCAATAGACATGAAGTGAACAAAACACCTCTCCCATTGTAATTTTTGATATGTCAGCATTTTAAGAAGGAGTTAAATGACATTTGGCAATATGTAATGATTCAATATCCAATACACCTTATTTAAGCAAAAATGTATTTCAGGTAATATGTGAGATGACTTTAGTTTAAGGATTAGAGAAGTAGTCTAATGCTGTCAGCGCATAATACCCAGATTTTTACAGATTTTAGTTCATGCCCTGATTGGGTGTGCAATGTCGGCCCTTAACATGACCATTAACTGGTTCGCTTTACTGGTAATGAGCCGTGTGCAGTAACACTGGTAAGTCTGCTAGTCAGTAAGCACACCTCTCTTGTAGCAGCGTCTCACTGTAAATCGGATAAGAACCCATGCGGTTGATGTCTGGAGATTGTTAAATAAAGCTACTTGGGCATTGGTGGCTTCTGAGTCCAGTGTCACCAATGAAACGCAGAGTATTTGCCCTTTGGGGCGGCACGGCGGTGCAGTGGTTTGCACTGTTGCCTCTCACCGCTGGGACAAGGCTTTGAGTCTCTGCCACGGCACCATGTGTGGAATTTGCATGTCCTCCCCGTGTCATGGTGGGGTTTCCTTTGGGCGCCCTGGATTCCCCCCACGGTCCAAAAACACGCTGAGGTTAACTGGAGTTACCAAAATGTGCATGTGTGAGTGACAGGTGTCAGTGTGCCTTGTGATTGGTTGGTGCCCCATCCTGGGTTGTTCCCTGCCGTGCGCCCATAGGCTCTGGAACTTGTAATAGGACAGGCGGTTACAGGGGATGGATGGATAAAACTATAAGAGCTTTTGGCTTCAGTCAAGTGAACCTGCAGTTGCTTCTACTGAACCATACAAGCTTGTAGGGCAACCAGGCAACACTTCATGTATAAAGTCACGCAAGTCAGTGTGGGGAAGCTGGAGTGGGGTGGGTGATTTACCATTAGTTGTTAAGTGCGGTTGCATCAAAATCAGCAGTGGGCAGCAGGGTTGTGCTCTTTAATAGCTCAGTGGTAACTTCACCTAAATGCATTTTGTCCTTACTGTTCCCTTTAGGTGTTACGCCTGCACGTATTTTAATTTCTCCATCTGGGAAGGAGCCTGGTGACTCACAATAAGGATTATATGGGAGCTCGGAAAGCAGTTGCATCTTATCAGTCCTGGTTTATGTGTCAGTTTTCCCCACCTTTTGAGATTAAGGCCCAATCCCTGTGTCCCCTGTGTAAGACCTGAACCCTCGCAGGCTTAATTAATGTCACCTGGTAAGTGATCGAGTGCCAGAGACTGCAAGGGCTCGGAATGGTGTAAATAGTAATGGGATGGCACGTTGCAACGTTGCCTTGACAACGCCAAAATGCTCCTTACTACTTTTTGTTTTAAAATTTGCGCTTTCTTCACGGCCAGGGCACTTAAGGGACCGACTGCCTAATTTGAACGTGTTCCAGGCTCTTGCATTACCGAGTGGATGAGAGGTATTTGTCAAGTAATCATTTTACACTTATTTATCAAGACGGTACCATCAAGCAAAAAATAAAAGAAATGGTTTGTTTACCATTTACGCTTTTGGGCTTCCCCTGGCAACCCTGTGTTTCTTGTCACAAAGTGCTACGAACTGTGAGTAATTCCCTCAGACAGTCTGCAGAAGTGCAAACGTATGGAAAGTGTGCATAAAGGGCTCTAAATGTCCGAGAGCCCTCGTGCACTTGACAATTTGACAGTTGGACAGCCCTAAGCCCTCAAGGACTTAAGCCTTAAAGTCTGTGAGACAGTGTGTGTGGACATTGGGACCGTGAGCATGAACTGGTGGGGAGTTGGGGTGTTTGAAAGCATGTTACCTTTTAAACTGAGAGATGCATGAAGAACAGGGTGGGGCATCTGTGTGTCCTGCCCTCTAATCTGTTGCCAAGGTCGCCTATGACAGCTAGATGAACAATTATTTTGATCAGTTGATGCGTTTTATTTATTTTTCTTTCAGATTGAGAGTTGTCTTTTATGAAAAAGGGTGCAATTCAGTCCCCTTTTTTTTTTACCACGGTGGCTTCATGCACGTATTTTATTTTTATAACTGGCTGCTGAACCCCCCCCCCCCAAAAAAAAAAGAAAAACAATGCTACCACAACAAAATTGATTGTAAATGATATATTAAGTGACCGGTGGGAAGCGTGACACTGTAGCCTCCCTTCTGGGGTGGGGACTCGGGTCTCTCTCTGGCTGCCTGTGTGGACATTGCATGCTCTACCCATGAATTTTCTTTAGGTGCTGCGGGTTCTTCTGCAGCCAAAAGGATTTCTGTTAGGAGAAATGATGTCACCAGATTGTCCGTGGTGTCAGGCCTGTAGTGCACCAGGCTGCCTCTCTGCCCTGCGCTGTCCCTGTACCGGGTAAGTGGTTGGAAGATGGCTGGATTATATACATAATGTCTGTATATAGGGCACGTTTTTCTTAGAGTCGCCATTCATAATTTCAAGACTGGCCTACAGCATTTGTGACAGCACTTTCCTTATTTGCTTGAACTTTCAGTAGCTCCATAAACAGCTTGGCATTTGTGAAGTTTATAGAAACTAGGTCAAAATCGGTCGATAAAGAATTTGGGCAGGAAATGTAGTTTATTTTTGAGCTTAGTCACGCTGCTGTGAATAAATTGGGATGTTTAAAATTACATACTGAGATTCAGATGAAAAGTGGGGTTATTTTATCTGTAATGTAAGATGAAGTATGTGTGGGCTAAGCAGAGACTGGGTAGTAATCAGAACTTGTGCTTATACTTTTGTGTCGAAATCACCAAGCCGATTTCAGGGAGTTTCTACAGCCTGGCTTTAAAGTTAGTTCCTGAGATTTAAGTAATTGGTTCAGTTTCAGGTGGAATTGTTGAAAGGTCATGACTGTGCTTGTACTTTATTTATGATTAAAAAAAAAAATTCTAATTAGCCATAGATCCATGATTTGGAGCAGATTCTTTGAGGTGAAACTTCAAAGCACTAAAAGAACTGGCCAAGGGCACACCATTGGAAAGAAAACGTTCCGTGAAAGGCGAGCTTCAGTTATGGGGTCAGTTGTGCTACTATGAGGGATATACGTCATGACCGAGAAGGTAGGGTAAGCACACCATGAGGAGGAACTTCCAGAAAAGCATCCCTCTGAAGAATAACTTTATGATGATGATGTGAAACAGGCTTTAAGGGAGAGACGGATGTTATTAGCCAGCATGTAGTGCTGGACAATATATCGATATTATATCCTGCATGCACAATAATCACCGGGGCTTCAGATGACAGGCGAAACATTGGAGTAGATGCCAGTGTTTCTGTTCTATATAGACGCTTATTTACACCCACAATTTGGTAGATTAGTAGCACAGCTAAAATATGTATGAGATGTGTTTTGTGACACCAAAAAGTTAGTAATCTGTATACATTTGGAGTATCTTTATTTTTATTAAATTCAGTTAGCGGAGCATGCCACATAGTACTGTTTTGGCATACTATGGTTTGGTATACTTCAGTGCGATATGCACTGTAGCAGGGCACACCACATAATACTGTTCTGGTATACCATGGTTTGGTATACTTTGGTGCCATATGCACTGTAGTAGTGGGCATGCCACATACAGTAATACTGTTCTGGTATAGCATGGTTTGGTATACTTTGGTGCCATATGCACTGTAGTAGTGGGCGTGCCACATACAGTAATACTGTTCTGGTATACCATGGTTTGGTATACTTCGGTGTGATATGCACTGTAGCAGAGCACACCACATAATACTTTTGTGGTATATTGGTTTGGTATATTTATATGCGAAATGCAATATGCGATATGCACTGAAGTAGCAGTGAAGACAGGGACAGCTCAGCAATCACAACATCTTTTAAAAGAGGAGATCTTGTAGATAAACAAGGTAAAAAAACATCTTTTTGCAGTTTAAAGTCAGACAGGTTTATTAAACAAGGAAATGCCGAATTTATACTGATTACTTTTGGGCGTCATAAAATGCCTCATTGATGTTTTAGCAGTATAATAATCTGCTTACCAAATTGTGTAATAACATCCTTATAGTACTGAAAAGCTGGCGCCAAATGTCTCGTCCATCATCTGAAGCCCAGGTGATTACTGTGCATACGTAATATAATAATGATATAATATCGCCCAGCCCTACCAGTATGTGTTCACTTTTGCCAACAACAAAACGAATTACAGAGCCCAGTTTTCCATCTATCACTAGATTCCGTTTATAATTAGAAAGGAAGGTGATCTTTTTCCCAGGTGCCGGCAAAACCTATTAACTTTCCAATATTCGGGGCGCGCCGCCACAAACGGGTTGCTGCTAAATTTGCCGTTTACCCTGTGCTCAAGTACGGAGGGAGCTGTGAAATTAATATGCTCGAGGATTGCCGCAATTAGACTGGGAGATGAGTGGTAATTGTTTCCCAAGCATCTGGGAGCTGCCCAGTATTGCGGTGAAGGGAAAATGGCCATCGATCCTGAAAGCGTTTTATGGTGCGCCACATGGAACGGTGCAATACGCCAATAATTAGGACTCTATCCACTGCTGTACTCAGACATTTGCAAGAACGACGACATTCGCCATATCAGGAACGAACAGAGAGCGGTTTAAATGGATTTAATAAATCGAAAGGTGTGATGTCGTCGGTCAGAAGGGAAACTGATGCGCACATGGTTCAGCTGCGTTTGGGGGGGAGGAGCCTGTTGGCCAGGGTCTCTCCACAGTGTGGCATCTGGTGCTGTGCTGTGGAAAAGGAAAGCACTCGCCCACTGCCACGGGGCTGTGTCCTTGAAGGATAGAGTTTTGGATCAGTGACATGTATACTGGAGTAAAGTTTGGGGGGGGGGGGGGGGGTAAAAAGCCGGAATTCCTTAACCTCCTTCAGAAGTCCTTTAAGAAGTCAGTAGATGTTGCGCATCCAGTGCCCACACAGGTGACTTTCCCAAGCTCTACCACATGTTTTCCACCATAAGGCAGCCCCAGGTGCTCAGTCAAGGCCTCTGTGCCGTATGGGGAGCACAGTGTCGATCTTAATGGAGCGCTTCGATGCAGGCTGACCCATAACGCCAGGACTGATCTGCCACGGCCCGGATGCACCTTCCCTATCTCTCGATTCCTCATTCTGGCCGTATCCTCTAGTTAGGAGAAAGTGGGTCGTCTTACGTACGAGAGAGGGGGAGGGAAGCTGAGAAAAGCAGAAATGCGTCAGGAAGACGCTAAAAGGCCAAGCTAAAAAGAGACGAGACGTCACCTAGCAGAAAAGTTTTACTTCTGAAAGTGGAATCGACATCCTGGTGAATTTTTAAGCAGAAGTTTATCTTCTCTGTTTCATTTGTTTTGTGGGGTCCAGACTTATGCTAAGAGGCACAAACCCGCTATTTACTGGAGGAGAGCAGACTCATGCTCAGTCTGAACCCATTACCGCTGCGTTTTTTTTTTTGCGGCGTTAACGCCGCATTTTCTCGGGTACGGACTGATTTAGTTAGCCATTTTTCACCGCTTATTACGACTGTCCCTCGACGCGCGTCGAGAGTTAATTAATTCTTCAAGGCTTCTTTATTGAGGTACAGGGAAGGCGGGCAGCACACACCTTCTCCCCGCCAATTTCCCCGGCGATGCCGCTCCACCCGGGCGCCGTGGCGACAGCTGTCAGCGTTCGATGGCCACTGTTCCTTCCTGCTGAGTGTGCTCGCCTGGGTGTGCGGACAGATGAGGAATGCTGTGAACGGGGGTGTGCTCGCCGCAGTCCAGAGACGCCCCCCCCCCGGGCTGACAGGTGTTGAGTGAGAGAACGGCGCCAGGCAGCGCCACCAGCAGCTGATGGATGAGCCTTCCACTGGAAAATGACATTGGATATTAATATTTTACTTGCTTACCAGACACTTTTACCTAGCGTAACTTATATAACCCATACCCATACATACAGCTGAATATTATTACTGAACAATCCAGGTTAAGTGTTGCCTCACAAGGCTTCTCGAATCCCTTTTGCTACTTAGCCATGAAACATCTCATTTAGTCATGTTTCCCAGTTCTTCATCGATAGAATGTTAGATTTGAGATTTTAATCACTACATTGAAATGTAATATAGCAGTTTAGATGTCTGAACTGGATTTTTCAACCCAGGACTAGTTAACATTTTAAATTCTAGCAGAAACAGGACCTGGGTTTTAAAAGAAACATGCTGCTATTTCTGAGCTGTAGAATCCATCTATCCCTTCTCCTGTCACCCTGCCGTAACATAGACGCAAAGCAGTTCTGTTGTGACGTTTGACTGAAACGGTCCCAGTGGAACTCTGCCTGCAAGTAGCCTGGGACTTTACTATAAGAACTCATTTCCGAAAGTTTCCCAGTTTAATTCCCAAGAAGAGCCCCTGCAGTTCTGCCTTTGAGCAACATACTGATGTGTTTCAGTCAATATATGCAGATGTGAAGAAGGATAAAGCGTAAAATGTGTGCTACAGTACTGAAAGTGTGAATAATGTTGTATCTCTCTGGGGAAGCACACCATGGCTGCCCAGGGATTTGAGCCAACCATGTTCTGGAGCTGACGACCCTGCATCACCCTATGTTACAGCTTGAGTATGTAATGAGTAGTAGCTGAGTTTTCTGTTTATGTTTATTAAATTGCCGTGTTCATATTTACAGCTACATTAGCTTCGCTAAATAATTTCAATTCAAATGATCTTGCAAGTCGGTATACACCATAGATATCCTCATGTCAAATAAAGGGTGGGTTTAGTCTTGTGTAGAAACACGACTGCTTAATAAGCACTGGTAATTGACGTTGCTTGGAAGTGACACTGATGGCAATCTGAAACCGACTCCGTGTCTCGCAGAGGATTCCCACAGCCGTTCAGCGCAGGTTTGTGCACTATGAAAAAGATGGGTGTTACAGCGTGTGGCAGCTGGGAAACAAAAGCGATGATGGTACGCTTCAAACCGCTCCTCATTTGCCCCGTTTCCAAGTCCCAGCCACGTTGTGTATCAGCAGGAGCTTCCTGGAGTTCTTCAGTCTGGAGTCATTAGCAGTAATTTCTCACCATACAAACAGACTTCAGGCTGCCATAGCTTCCTTACTGCAGAGGGTAGAGATTTCATGTTCAGGGAGTACAAATCCAGACCAAGACTTTGTTTCAACCAACCAGTTGAGTACTCTGTGACTGTGACTCTTTTTACGCCCTCGATTCCAAATCCAGGCCTTGTTTTCAGGTCTCCCCAGGAAGTCCGCTTAATAATTTCTGGCTGTAATTGGCCAGAGGCTTCACAACTGGCTCTCAGGTAAAGGAAAGCTGGAAAAACAGCAGTGCTTGGCCCTTGAGGACCATGATTTGAATAGTCCTACTTTATACTCAACTGGTTGGTTGAAACAAAACATTGGTCTGGATTTGTACTCTCGGAACCCGAACTCTCCACCTCTGGATTACTGTTTATACTGACAGTCCTCTGCTTAAGCATAATACTTTTCATAGACTCTTTGCATTATACTCTGGAGCATAAAATAATGATTCAAATAAATAAATAAATAATTACATAATAATAAATAATTACCAAGCATTTCTCAGTCTCAACCAACAGGGGTTGCTAGTGTCAATACACAAAACTGAGCTTAAAAAGGAAAATAGGTTCATGAAACATAATTTATTTCAGTCGACTCAGTACTTCGTGTGGGAGAGATAAGCATGAAAGAAATTATATATCCCAAAGTAGAGCAATGCAAAGAGCAGGGTTAGGGTGGGGGGAGCAGCCAATGTTCTCTCTGGGATACATCCAAAGCGCTCGAGTGCTTGAGACAAAAACACTAAGGCTCAAGATCAGCCTGCAGACCCCGAGCTAAAGTGAACAACAAAAGGTGCGGTTACATCTCCAGCATCCTTCCATCCATCTTCCGTAACAGCTGAAGTGGTACAGGCTCACGGTGCTGTCAAACACCTCGGAGTGAGGCAAATAAACACAAAGAAGTAAACTTTCTCGGGATTTAAAAACGGAATCTCTCTGCCCCTCACAAAAGGAAAACAGCTGCTAAACAAGCATTAAATTTATCAACCTTTGGTGCAACACACAAAAGAATATGTAATTGAAAAATACAATGGAAAGAAGAAATGTAGAAAACACTATACACAGGAAAATCTCAAAATTTTAAACATGTCCCTGGCAAAGGAAGCATGAGATAAGCAAGACTAATGGCTTCTTCATAACAAAATGATGTTAAAACTATTATCTGCTGCAGTCTAGGCTAGAAGTGTAAACACTGTTACGGCTTGTCCTTCCCATTCAAGTTTATTGTACTTTGAACTCCATGTCTCCATGAACATAGCAGTTTTTGACTGTTAAACTTTTCTCCTTAATTAATCAATTCCATGGATTTTTTAAAAAATTTGGGATTCAATGAAAGTCCAGGAATTGACCAGAATTTTATTTTGGCACCAAGATCAAAGCTGTGAGTTTGACTAATTACATTGGTTCTTAATTTGTGAGGAAATGAATGATTGGAAAACCATTCATTCTATTTTATCTGGACCCACACACATTACATGAGCTGGAACAACTGAAAAAAATGACCAATCACTCACTTATATTGCTCTGAAGTATCCGAAGAATTTAGAGTCTTGCCACTGTACGATGCTATTATACGCTTTCGCAGGATTTAGCATTAATATTTTGTTTCTGACAAGATCCGCTTTGAGGGCAGCACCGCTGGAATAACGTAATTCGTAAACTGCATGCGAGCAACAGCGTGTTGTTGGGGTTATCGGTCGTATGTAACGTAGAGAAGGTTGGATGGAGATGGGTCGTTCCCTGGGCGTGTCTGCCTGACAATTCGCAGTCTTCGCAATAATAACTCACAGTTCAGAAGCGTCGGCTGGCTGCTGTGTTTTTTTTTCTTCTCTTGTTAAGCCTTAACGCTGCTCGTCCGGGCTTTTTCATGGCACCCCGCAGATGCCCGAACAGACTTGCTAAATCCTGACCTAATACTGGAAAGAGGGCTCTGGTCAGAGGAGTACAGGGATAACATTTGTCTCTAGTCAAAATCTGTGTTAAAGGTCAAAAATAAATTTGTTATTGGAAAGCATGCTGTCTGTAAGAATTAATGATGTTAATTCTTGCTTTACCCCCGCCCCCCACCCGTCAAATTTCAGATAAATTCTTTAAAGACTTCCTCTAAGGTTCAAAACAACAATCTACTGAAGAATTATCTATGTCCTCAGGAATATCAAACGTCGTTCAAACGTCTGTCTTGGCGTTGAGGAGGACCAGTGCGTTACAGTCCCCTGATTAGAAGTCTAAATCTCCCAAAAAAGTGAGGGACAGACATTTTGCATCCTGTCACGTAATTAATGCTTGACATTATTTTGGAGGAATACACATTTAAAAACATGCAAACCTTATTTGTCACCTGAAGCTGTATAGATTTCCTTTTACATTTGGTGCCATCTTATTACATTTTAGAGCGTCTAAAGGCTATGGCCAGTAGGGGGCAATGTGATTGTACATGTACTGAAAACACCAGCTTCTTTCTGCACAGAACCGCAGGTTGTGTGTCCTTTTAGTGATTAGCGCATTGTTTGAGCAAAGCTTTGTCATTTCTGGCTGGCTCTACAACGCTCTGGAGAAAATAAGCTTTATTGCTACTATAAGGAGCTTGAGCCGGTGTTTGGAAACATCAGAAATGTTCCATTAAAACAAACAATGGTTTCTGTTTCTGCTGGTACACAAGTCTCTTTTAGTCATGACCCGAGTCTTTATTGCGATCATTCTTGACCAGAATCCCAAGAGCACAAAAAGGTGTGGTCATGTGCTCTCTTATCTCAGGCCGAGCTGAATGTGTGATGAAACTATATCCAGGTTTTAAACTGAGCATTATTAATAAATAAGGTCCTGGGTTCCACAACTTTTGAAAAGTTTAGTGGAGCAATTTTTATCCAAAGATGAAGAATAAAAGTGAATTTATGCATTTGTCAGAAGCAGTCAGGCAGATATCGGTGTGTCTTTTAAAAACAGAATATGTAACGTTACTGTGATTCTTCTAACAAGACTCTGGTGAGATTCTGCGTGGACCGTATTTAATTGCTCTTTAATGGGTTGGCAGGGAGAACAGTGGTTAAGGAACCAGACTTCTGACTAATTCTTAGCTGTCTAAGGCTTCAGAAGTGGCTCCTTTGTTATCCCCTTATGCAAAGTGATCTGAAGTGATCCTCTAAAGTTTCTAGCAGTTTAAATAGGATACTGAACATTCCAAAGATATGTAGGTCACTATGGATATAAATAATCTTCTTTAATAGCCTGCACACATATACATTTAATGATTATATAAATCTAAATATTACATATAGATTATATAAATCTATATGTCCAGTGCTTGCTGCTGTTTGTGAACACCTGCTATAAGTAGACTGACTTCATTTCTTATTATTTACGTTATTAGGAATTTAGCCAAAATGAGGTTTGGTTTACTTACTGAAAAATGCTAGCATGTGTTCATCAGCCAGAATTAAACACACATTTACATTAGCATGTATAGGATCAGACATGGGAACTGCATGAAAAATATCACCTGTTATGATGAACGAATCTGCAGTATGTAACCAACACGCAATGTCTGGTGTCCTGCTGCATTACAGTATATGGGCCTATCAGGTAAAGTGTTAGTAAATAAATTAAACAGTTTGATTCTGCATTGGCATGGGGGAAACAAAAGTTTTGCTTTAATCCAAATAATTCAAATAACCACATTCATTTTATAATTATAATTATCTGATTTCTTATTAAAGAATCATCATCAGGTTAGGCAACGATACCCATCTTGCAGGCAGTTATAAACACACAACCTCACTCACACATTACTATGCATTATAATACATCATAATGCATTAATAAATGTTTATTATGTAGAGGGTTGGTTGGCAGGGGGTGTGTAATGTTTCTGTCTCAGTGCAGTTTTCTTTTTACATTTCAGACAGATGTCACATGCCTGTTATACACACTACATCGATCTAATGTCAAGGCTAAAGGCTATTTTCCTGTTTTGTTCTGACTCTGTGCCCATGGCTGGTTAATATATTGTGTGTTTATCCGCTGGCTTTCTCCCGACTGAGTGACTGCATTTGCACTACCCGGATGAATTATGTGCCCCAGAAATCCAAGAGGCTGCCGCCTTTCCTTTTCATAACCCAGAATGCGAGGTTCCTGTGCACAGCCTCAGCTATGAGCCTCTCACAGCCCCTCTGTCCATCGGGAAGCTCTACAATCAGGACACGGGTGGAAAATCGCAGCATTTCATGGCGTGACACCAAGATAAATGAATGTTCAAAGCCCAGTGGTGCCAAAACCTCACGGGGAATTTCCTGTTTCCAGGGTTAGCTTATCAAAAACGGCTCTAATTGTGTAAACTACGGCTTAAAGCAGAAGTAACGTCGAAAACTGGAGTGACAGCAGCGGTAGCATTGAATTGTTTATTTCCCTCTCATTTCCTGTTTTCATGCCCTTGTGTCATCTTTTATTTTGCAGCAGAGTTAGAGTTTGACTAGTTTGGAAGTGCTTCTCCAGTGTGTCTGGACAGTTGGTGGGATAACTTCAGGGTTTCTTCTTTGAGCTGACCCCATGCTCCATGCTGCGGTTCATACCTTTAGGCTGCTGATTCAATGTCAGGGAGAAGAATATACACATGATATGAGTTTGTTTTGTTAAGTTTTACTCAAAGTTTTCCAAGTTATCATTGTGGAAACTGTTGAATTACTGTTATCGATTATCACAATACCTAATTCTTTAAAGATTTTTGAAGACTTCTGATTTCATTACAGTTTTGAGATATAAGGTGTAATGCATTAGCATAGTACTTTAAAGTATTAAAGTTTTAAAGTATCTGCTATATTTATTATGTGACGTTGACAGGATTGCCAACTTGATTACCTGGCTGGAGTGAGATTTTCAGTTTGAGACACACACACACATGCATCAACATTTACATATATGTAACAGTTTATTACCTTGTAGTCTGTAGGCTTTGCACATTAACCCAGTGCGTTTGATGTAGCTAATTTTAGGTTTATAATGGATTAATATAGATTTGCAATAAGATTTCTTGCATGAGTGTGAGACTTTGAAAGCGTGAGGGTCACCTCAGATGCTATAGAGCTGGCAACCCCGTGTTGAATACATACTTGAATGCACTGAAGTGACACTCAGAGCAACAGTGGGTGTCATTTAAGTAATCGAAGCTAGTTCCCTGCTCGATGTCTTTAAATCGACATCCAGACCATCAGCATAAAGCTTCAGCTAGGTCAGCAAACATGCACATGTAACACAGGGATGAGGAGAAGGAACTGCAACTTTATTTGGGGGTATATTAAAAACAGCAGGGATGAGGGAAATCCAAAGCAGAATCAGCAAGTGTGTTGGGTCGAGAATTCATTAGTCCAGGACTTAATTCAGCAAAAGGTGTGGCTGATTCGGATTGAATCTGGTTCTTGAAGGATGACAGTGTCACACATCAAGAGGAATCATGAAGCTGCACCCTATCTAATATCCATTCTTGTCATAGCCTCGGAGCTGCACCCTATCTAATATCCATTCTTGTCATAGCCTCGGAGCTGCACCCTATCTAATATCCATTCTTGTCATAGCCTCGGAGCAATAAAATGAGAACCAAAGAGTCAGAAGATGTTTTGTACTTTCTGTGTTACGAGCAAACAAAACAGGGAAAGCAGACACTGAAACTAAAGCGCTTTCTAAACTGTTTTGCTATACAAATATGAAGCAATACTTCTTTTGTGGGAAGATAATGTGTAATTCCTCTAGTTTAAACCTTCTTACTTTCTAAGGCAACAAGTCTATTCAAATGAGAATAGAGTAGGAATATTTTAATGAATCCTTTGTATGAAGCAATTTCTGGTTTATCACTGTGTTCTTCCTCTCTCTCTCTCTCTCTCTCTCTCTCTCCTCCACTTGGATCCCCCTCTCCCCAAGAGTCCTTTTTAATTCTAGTGTGGTTATGAAACAGGGCTTTGTATCCCCTCTCTGCTGCAATATTGATAAAATTATGGAGGAATGTTCCTGTGTGCTTCCAGACTGTATGTCAAAATGTTCCTATTAGCTTCCAGATTGGGTTTTATAATGGTTTCTACATGTTTCCAGATCGGATGGTGTAATGTTCCTACATGTATCCAGATAAAATGGTGTAATGTTCCTACATGTATCCAGATCGGATGGTGTAATGTTCCTACATGTATCCAGATTGGATGGCCTAATGTTTCTTTATGTTTCCAGATTAGATGGCGTAATGTTCCTACATGCTTCCAGATTGGATGGTGTAATGTTCCTACTTGCTTCCATCGACTCCTGTAAGATGGCGTGGAAATAATCCTCTGGTGTAGCTTTTAGAAAAAGAACGGAGCCTTAGAAAAGTTTGGGGGCTTATTAATGAGAATTAGTATTTATTATAACTCTAAAGCCATTTCAAGTATCTAATGAAAAACTAATTTAAAAAAACGGCATTAGCTAAGCAAAACGACGTGCAGCATTATTTAGAAATTTGTCCCAGTTCACTGCCTAGAAGAGTTAAGAGGCCTTTGCTTAGGTTGTTTGGCTATAACCTGTTAAAATTTGCCACAGTGATATTTCCTTTTCTCACCCTTCCCCACCAGGAATTTCCCTCTTTCCTGACAAAAGAACTTCATCGACCGCACAGTTGAAGTTGAACACATAATTAATCATCCATTTTTCTGCACTGATTGAGAAATATTATGTGACATTTGTGCTCCCTTAAGTGGCTGCCGTGTCCCTGGTGGCAGAAACACTTTCCAGTATCAGCAAAACTCTCCTTCCAGGATGTTGAGGGTCCCATTGAAATGTTAATTATACTGCCGTCTTTGAAGGGTAACATTTAGTTATTTGGATTGCCTTAGGCATTGGCTTGCTCTTATGATAGATCAGACTGAGCATTATGTGTATGGGTCAGACAGCCAATAGTATTACCCTGTTCTGAGAATTCCGGCCCATTGTTATCCGTTTTTCCACCTGTCCAGCTTAAGCCATCAAATTCCCTGTCAGCAAGGGATCAGTGCTCTTTTTTTAAAATGTCTATAGAAGGTAAGCTTTTGTGGCTGCATCTACCCCCAGCCTCGCCCCCCCAAACCCCCCCAACAGCAAAGACAAGCACCTAGAAAGCCACGTGTCTTTCAGCTTTCAGCCACGGCAAATTATGACTTGATTTACTGGTGTCTCTGCCTGACACTGGAGGCGGCGATGAGGCCAGCCCTGGGGTGAAGGGACTGCAGCACCTTGAGAGAGAAATTTGTATATGGGGAAGCATGTCTCCAGACTGTCAGGAATGTCAGACTGACTCACCGTCAAAGCACTTCAAAGCTGCCTTTCGATCTCAAGCAGTGGTGATTAATTCCAGCTCGAGAGGGATGTGACAAACGGCATGCTCACTCTACCTGTATGGCAAGTCTCCTCACTTTGGAATTTTAATTGTGCTACTGGTGTTAATCATCTGCCCTATTTCAATGTGAAAGCCTGTAGCTTGTAGTCCAAGGGAGGCCACCGTACAGATAAAGTAAACCATCTGTGATCCGGATTATAAATTTAAATCAATCTACAGTACCAGACAAAAGTCTGGACACACTTGCTGAAAATCATTTGTTTTTCAGCAAGATAACAACCCTAACTGCACCTCGAGGCTATGAGATTATTGTATTATCCTGTGAAACAGGAAAGAGACGGAGTGCTGCGATTGATGACCTGGCCCCCAAAATCCCCCCCCCCCCCGACCTGAACCCTATAGAGCTGGTTTGGGATGAGTTGGATCGAAGAATAAGAACAAGGTAGCTAACTTGTGCCCAGAACTTCTAGAAACTTCTGAGATGTTGGACACTTCCCTTGTTTGTTTAAATACTTGATATGTATTTCTTTATTGCCGTGTTATTGCTGTGTTATTGGCGTGTCAGTGTAACATAGCTATAATGGAAACAAATGTATTGAAAGCTGGCGTGTCCATACTTTTGATTGGTTCTGTAATTAACCTGAAAATGACCACCGGCGGTGCCTTTTGCTTAAGCTTGGATGATACTTGTAGATGATGTTACAACTCATCTTGGCTGGGCAGGACCAAGGAAGCCTGGGGCAGCTTTTAACGCGACTACAGCTGGGGCAGCACTGAAGATATCCCGACATAGCTGAATTTTAATTGTGCCACTGTGCCACAATTGTGAAACTGCAAACCTGAGTCCCACCGGTGGGTTGGAGAGTGGAGTTCCTCCTCTTCCTCTCATCGCATCACATCCCCTGCAAATCCAGTGTAAGATCTTTGCAATCCAAAGTGGGAGAGCTGCCGTTCAGCTAAAGGCAATATGGCTTCGTGCAGAGATTTAGCATTTGCATATGGCAAAATAAGTCAATTTATTTATAATTGCCAGGCAATTGAATCAAAGATGCTTGTTTATAACAATAAACATTATACTTGTTGAATTTAAATGTACTTGCAGGCTATGGTTTATAACAAGAAATATTTCTATGTAATGCAAGTAGTAGTCTTCAGTTTTACTGATTCTAGAACAGTACTTCAACCATACTGTCTGCGAAGCAGACGATTTGCTGAAAATAATCCTTTTTTTTACTCCGGCTGCATGAAATTAGCAACTGGGGAAACTTCATAGACTCTCCTCCCAGTTGCTCCAAATTCATCACAAAATGTGTCGCCACAAGGTCTTCAGCATGGCTTGAGTGCTCCTCTCCGTCATGGCTGGACAGAAGAATAGTCACATGACTGCACATGTTCCACATTACCACCCAAACAATACATTTCTCTGTCAGAATGGTTCTCTGCCTACAGCAGTAACAATAAGTCGTCATGACACTGACTTAATGTGAAAAGTCTGCTGAATATATGTGTAAATCCACAAGAAATGTTGTTTACAGCACATCTGAAGCAGGTATTTGGGCTCAATGTAAAAACAAATATAATCCATCCATCCATCCATCCATCCATCCACCTATTCAACGTCAGTAATGTTTTGTCCAATACAAGGTCATAATGGACCCGCAGTCTGTCCCATGATGCACTGGGGGATATGCTGGATGGGACGTCACTGCACATACACAGACGAAGGATTCACAAAATAACAGTCATTTCACTTATGTTACTTATTCACTCAGATTATGTAATACCATTTCAGTTATAAATACACATCTTACCCATGACCCACTCATTAACTTCTTCTAAATCTTTAACCCCCACCCCACCCCCCGCCATCAGGCAGTCGTCTGATTGCATCCTGCTGTTTTGCCCTATAACAATCCATCGCATGACCAACACTTTTATCAGAAGCAGCATCCCATCAGCTGGATGTCTTGCTCGAGTAGCTAAAGCTAAGAGCGTTGCTCAGAAGTACTGCAGGAGGGACCCTCTGAGGCCAGGACTCCCCATGCTGCGGTCAGAGGCCCGTCTCTGCGTCTGCATGCAATCCGGGGGCTGCGATAAAACAGCGTCTCTTGAGACTGCAGTGCTGGCTCCCCAGCTGGAATCTATCTATCCATTTGCTAAAGGAACTTTTAGACTAAACATCACCGACAGTGAACAGAAGTGTACTAAGTGTCTCTGGGTCTTGGGCTACGTCTGAAATTAACAGTACAGTGGAACACATGACTGCACATACAATGGAATATAAAGATCTGGGAAAAAATAAGAGACCACTCAATATTTTTTAAAAATCTGCATTTTAAAATCCTGGTTTAATCCTGGTTCTGCCGGTAGAAGGCTGCTGAGCTGCAGGCTGCTTCCAGGCTCAAAGCTTCTGACAAGAACACAAAAACAAAGTGAAGCAGGAGACACTGGCAATGACCAAAAAGCAGACAGGCAGAGGGCAGAAGCGACTTTCTAATGCCAGAGATGACCGACAACTTATCCAACAGTGCCTCATAAATCAGAAGGTGACCTCAAGTGACCTTCAAAAAGAATGGGAAACATTAAGTGGTGTGAGGTCCACTTGTATGGCAATTCATAACAGGCTTTTAGAAGCAGGACTGAAGACCCATAAAGCAAGGAAAAAGCCCTTCATTAATGAGAAGGAGGGACGAGCCAGGCTGAAGTTTGTAAAAAAAAAAATATATATATTTTACCCAGGTGCATACCTATAAATTGAGAAATGGGTGGACTAAGGCAGGGAGCAACCCAGTATGGGGTACGATTCATCGCAGGGCACATTCACACAGCATTGACTCATACCCACAGGCGATTTGGTAACTCAAATTAACCTCAACATTTTTTGGACTGGGTGTACCCGGAGGAAACCCCACGACGACACAGGGAGAACACGCAGACTCCACACACATGGAGCCGGAGCAGAACCTCAGTCTCAGAGGTGTGAGGCAACAATGCTAACCACTGCACCAGCATGCCACCCCCGTGGGCAAATAATTACAAAGGAAACTACATATTGACTCCACCCACAACGTTTTGATTCTAGAAACATCATGTACAGCTTGAATCGGGAGATGAAGTCCGTCTTCAGGTCCTTCGCTCACCAGATAACTTGCTTTGCTGTCCGAGTCCTGCTGGACTATTTATTCAAATGAGATAATACAGAGTCTATATGGGCATTTTACATGCTCTCCTGTGCTACGAGGGTGCTTGTTCTCAGAATCTGATCAGCACTGAAAAATAACAGCCATAAAAAGTGACATGATGTGCCCAGTGGTAGAGCAAGGATTATCAGCGCTTGTGTTGTTTTGATTAGATGGTTCCGCTCAAGGGCTAGTCTTGTGGACAAAGTAATTTCTCTCTACAAGACGGATATTCTTGATCTAATGTAAACATGAGTTGGGTCAGAGGAAAACAGACACTTAAAATCACAGCCATTAATTAAGATGTCTAATTGGCAAAAAGGACTGATTATCTGGTTCTGTTTCTACGAGACAAATCTTTGCTTAATCTCGAAACCTGCATTTATCTTCTCTTCATTCGATAAACTTGTTTTGAATTTTGCTCCCTTAACCAAAGTTTTTCTCCGAACACAAACTGTTTCCTTTCTTCACAGATCACCTGTGTCTTATGCAAATGTTACAATGCATATTTATGTGTTTATTGCCTAAACTCAGGTTCTGCATAATGATGTGTGCATATTTATTTTTTGGAATATTCTACAAAAATGTCTTGCCAGTAGTCTGGGGGTGCCGCTTATCTGCATTTGTATCAGGTACTGCTGATAACGGGTGATGTGTTAGGCCTTTCTGTCTCATGATCGCGACCAATCAGAGAGGAAATGAGGTAGATACCAATCAGCTCCCAGTGTATTCTGCTGTGCAGACACCATTCTTTAGATAAAAGATGCTTTTTTTTTGGGAAATATTTAGAGACGTCTTTTTAGAAATGCAAATGTTTAGATGCAAACTATATGATGCACATCAAAGTTTCCCGACGCACCCGATAAGATTTGCTATCGTGCTCTTTATGAACCTTTGATTCCTGTTGAAAACACATGATCTGGGGTTTGACTGGCATATCTACCAGTGACTGCTGTATCCATCAAGGGGCAGTGGCCCAGTCAGGTGACTGGAAGGACAGATGGAGAAATACTGACTGAAAATTAGAAAGCACCAGAGTGCCCCATATTTTCTGATCATAATATTTCTGTGAAAACAGAAGGTGCTGTCTGTTTTCTGTGTGCTAGAAATGGGACCCTCTATTAATTTTAGATTCACAAAGAACACCTTATATAAAAGTTAAATTTGAAGTAGAGTAATTACTTGAGCTTACAATGGCTCTAATAGGATCTGGGGGAACAAGCTTTCCTCTTACAATTATTCATTCTAAATCCATTTGAGAAATATGTACCCAACACAACATTTGTAAATAAAATTTTGGAAAAGGTTGGCACGGCCTGCATTTTGAGTACACAAACTCGAATGAAAAGGATAAGCTGAGACATGGAATGTTTATTATGGCACAATCAAGATGGCTCATTGCCATTTTAATTTCGGGCGAGCCCTCGCTCATCTGTTCCCTTTGACTGCTGATTGTGAAAAGGTTCTCATGAAATATAAATCACAAACGTGGAATACTTTGTATTCATGGGATCGGAGACAGTCTGGAGGCAGTCCGAGGTATCAGAGTGCCTTTTTTGTAAGGTTGTTTAATCGGAGCCCTGGGACATGTGTGAATCTCTGTTTCCCTCTAAGCCACCTGTACTCATCTATTCTTGCTTTGGTAAAGGTTCATGGGTTCGCACTGGAAAGTTGGGATGCATTCCACAACTTTCGCTGTTTTGGCAGGAATCTCGTTCTAATTTCTCCCTCCTGAGTCAGTGTCGGCTCATCGCGACTCCATTCACATGTTACTTTGCATTTTGGCCGCGTGATGCAGCCGCAGAGCCTGGTGCCATTTATTCACACACTGTGTCGATGTCTTTAGCACTGCACATTCCTGTCAGTGAAGCCAGTGACGACATCATCCATAGAGTTGCAGAAAAAGTTTCTGCTATTCTTGGCCCAAACCCACCTCCGTCCCCCCATTCTGAATAATGATAAAACAGGCATTGTAGGGCATAGAACCTAACCTTCCCATTGGCAGCTATGTTGCTATTCTAAACACTTGAGCGCTCCTCCCAGAATGCACGGCTGCAGCTATTACACCTTGCAGTGTCCCCTCCTGTCTCCTTCCACGTCGTTATAAGTTAGAAGAACATGCATAGAAATAAAAATCAGTATGTTCTCCCGACTGGGAGGTTCTGCCCAATGTAATCTCAAAGGCTGTAAAGTCAGGAATATATTTCATTTCAAGGACAGAATTACCTAAATTGAACACAGAGAGTTCACATATAAACAACATTGACCTCTTTAACACTAATTACAGCTCCTTGGGATTAACTATAGCAGTGTTTCTAAACCCGGTCCTGGAGACCAGACCAAACGGTCTGGGAAGCCGGTAAGGAGCAATAACATGGACTCTCTGGGGATCCCGAGAACCGGTTTGAGAAACACTGAACTATAGGATTCAGCCGTGATTCACTTTTCAGATGACTGTACTAGATACATTGTCCCTGATCCTGTGTCTCTGTACGTTAGAACTCTGTACAAGTGATTGTAGGTTCAAATCCCATTGCTGGTGGTATTGCAGTTAGGTTATTGAGCAAGGCCCTTAAACCCATTTGCTTCAGGGACACCACACTTACATGTAATTTGGGATAAAAGCATCTACTAAATTAGTAAATGTAATATACAGTGCTATATTTTAACCAACAATAAGCAAGAAGAAAGTGATCTTCAATGCAGCCTTGTGTGTCATTTAAAGTCAACTCATCTCATGCCTTGGCAGAGTCAGAGCAGAATGGGCATCGCGCATAAGGGTGTAATAATATTTCCATCTTTGTATTAATTGAAATGTCCCCAAGTGCGCCGACTTCCAAAGTTACTTAGGTTATGGAGGGCTGTTCTTTTTATATCATTTCAGCAGCTATACTGAAGTGAAGTTAGTCATAAGTTGGAGGTTTAACATCGCAAAGTGATTTCAGTAATGAGTTTCCATTCGGCAAGTTTCACTTTCTCGCTTCGGTAAGTTTCCTGTCACACTGTCCTCGCTCATTTTCTCCCTCATGGTCCTCATAATTCTTTAAAACAGTGTCTTCTTGTCAGAAGCAAATTAAAGGTAAATAAACTAGAGTGACGTGACTTGGGCACAAACTCATTTGACCCCAACCTGAGTATGCCTCTCCTAGGTGTTAAATTGTTTGGCCAAGTCTTTACTTTGTCTCTACAATGCCAACCAGATACATGTGTATTTCTCAGTCAAGTTGTAAGCATCTGTAATTTCTTATATGGAATATTTGTGGTAAGGAATGATTTGATTCTGTACTTACTATCTTCCGTAATACTTGACTGCTAAAACCACATATGAATCTACTATAAATCTAATACCCTATATCTACTACATGAATACGTTCAGATATAAACTGTAAATTTGCCCATTCTGTAATTTTATCTTTAGAACCTTGTGAGAAAAAATGTTCCCCAACTGGCAGATGAATCAGCAGGATGAACATTCTGCAATATTACACCTGAATAATTAAATGTGTGTTTATATGTTTAACAAGCTTGTCTTTGTTTTCACAGGACATTAACATTTACAGATGAGCCTTTAAAAGCTGTCGGGTTTGGATGCCAAATGCGCGGATAGCTGATAACACGGCCCAGAAATGCAATTGCGGCCTGGATGCAGACCATGCAAAGCATGCATCTATATCCAGTAAACAGGAGCTGCTGATGGAAATTCCTGTAATTCTCCACTTAAAAGGGTCAATTTGTAACGTCTTTCCACATTCCAGTCGGGGAAGAAGTTGCTAATCAGTAATGTCATTAGCCTTGTAACCGAATTGCCTTTTTTTACATTATTTTTCCTGCTTTAATGTCAGGCATTACTGAAAAGTAATACATTACGCAATCGTATTGGAAATACAGAGCTGCAGATGGCAATGGCTCGATTCATATTCGCCCCCCCCCGGACAACATTGTTCAGTGAGCTTATTGCCCCTTTGTTACGTCAGGTTTTGTCTGAATCACTTGTAACTTGACATGGTCAAAAACTCATTGTAAATAGAAAGTGTACATATGCCGGTACAGGAGATAGACACAAAAGCCTTGCCTGTGGCCACACTATCACAACCCACGCTGCTTTGCGGTCCTGGGTGACTCAGAAGACACCCTTATATCATAGAAGGAATGATAGACATCGGAGAAAGGAGAGGAATGCTCACAACATTAACTCTGGGCTGGATTGACTCGGCCTTCCAATGAAATGAGCAGAGTAATTCCATGTCCGGAAAATGCCGAAATCTTTGCATTCCTGGATCAAGTTGCTAAATGTAGAATTGAATTGCCATCCATCCATCCATCCATCCATCCATTCTCTGTAACTGCTTATTCTATTTAGGATTATGGGGGGTCTGGAGCCTGTCCTAGAGGGTGCAAGGCAGGGACCAACCCAGGATGGGGTGGCAGCCCATCACAGGGCACCCTCACACACCATTCATACCTATGGGCATTTTACTAACTCTAATTAATGTCCAACTCCAATTAATGTCTTTGGACTGTGGGTGGGGGGACTAGAGTACCCAGAGGAAACCCCATGATGACACAGGGAGAGCATGCAAACTCCACACACATGGAGCCATGGTGAGACTCGAACCCTAATCCCAGAGGTGTGAGGCCACCGTACCACCCGTGATTACCACTATAATAAATGAAATTCAAACCATAAACTCCTAATCCACATGTGATGGTTGATTGACAGATGTGAGTGCTTGCGCCGCCCACAGTTTCATCAGATTTTCTTCCCTTTGCCACAGACGGCCAGATACTTCCATTTCTTGGCCCCTCTGCAGGCCCTGGGGGGTACGGCGTGAGCTGCACTGTTCTCATGGACCCATGCGTGTGAGACGGGATGCCTTTGTGCAGAATGGGCGCCATGCGGAGCTGTCTGTGCTGTCTGATTAGGCGCTTGATAAAAGCAGACGATTCACTTTTCACGAGCAGGAAGTCCATGAGCTTGTTAAAATGTAAATACTAAAGTGTTACCTCCTGTTATCTCGCTAACCAATGAATAACCATTCTAATGTACAGAATCGAGGGCTCAAGGTCAGGCAACTGCTACTGAAAGGTAGCGTTTTCTTCCAGCTTTTATTTTTTTCTACGTTGCTCTGCAAAATTCTGTGACTCTGACTAGGATAAGCTATTAGATGACAGGTGAATGGATGGATAAATATTTTGAATTTCACAGCCTTTTCTGTTATTTTCCTGCAATTTTTTTTTTTTGTGGTAATACATCTCTGGCATTTATTTGTCAATAAAGCAACCAATGGGATGATCAACAAGTCTTGATTGACAATTCATGATGATCCCACCCCCAGTGAGTTTTGAAGGCCAGTATCCAACCAATATTTGCTATTTTCAATTACATTACATG
>JAABNX020000020.1:111509-121652 GCA_015163995.2 Mormyrus lacerda | reverse complement strand
GAATGGATGGAATGGAGGGAATGGAAGGAATGGAAGGAAAGGAGGGAATGGAAGGAATGGAGGGAATGGAAGGAATGGATGGAATGGATGGAATGGAAGGAATGAGGGGAATGGAAGGAATGGAAGGAATGGAGGGAATGGAAGGAATGGAAGGAAAGGAGGGAATGGAAGGAATGGAAGGAATGGAATGAATAGATGGAATGTTGATCGTGGTTGATCCCTTGGGTGTTTCCTCATCATATTTAGGTCAGAAACCTGCAGTCGATTTAATGAACTTCTGCTGTCGAGCAACAAATATGGTTTCTTCAGGAATCTGATTGAAACCCCAGGCATGGAAACGCACAGCATTGTGCAAAAACCAGCAGGTAATAATGTCAATTCCGCTGAAAGTGGCCAATGTCGAAATGGCAGATTTAAAGACGCCATTAACCATTACACTCCCCGTGTCTCATTTGAATGACGTACATTGTTCTGAGGGTGTCAATGAGCCTGTTGCTTATTTCCTTTATATCAATTATGATTCATTCTTGTAGGAATGAAAAAGCAAAAATGGGAGCAAAAACAGTGACGCTAAGAGAAACACACAAGATCAAGCTGCACATCAGTCACCTGAAAGGCTATAAATAGAAATGAAAGCATTCACTATCACTTTGGGCTTGGCCCTTTGGCTCTGTCTCTCTCTCTTTTGCTCTATCTCTCTGTCTCACTCTCTATGTCTCTTGCTCTGTCTCTTTCTCCCTCTCTCTCTATCTTTCGCTCTCACTCACTCTCTCTGTCTCTTGCTGTCTCTCTTACACTCTCTCTCTTTCGTTCTCTCTCTCTCTCTCTTCCTCCCCCATTACCTCTGTCTGCGCAATCTCCTCTGGTTGTCCCCCCACCATTACCTCTGTCTGCACAAACTCCTCTGCTTGTCGCCCAGGGGGGTTTATCCTCACGGCCCCCTCCTTCTGTTCCAGGCAGCTTTAACCCCTTTAAACCCCAGCTAGCCCAGCTGCCCGTCACTCATTACCATTCAGGGAGAGGTGCATCTGTTAAAAATCTGATTTTGCCGGATCAAAATGCAGACGACACGCGGCTGCATATGGTGTTTTAAATCAGATTTAACAGGGGTGGTCGGCGCCACGTTGCGTTTAATTGAGGGCTGCCACCCGATTTGTTTTGGCCGACCGCTGACAGAAGTTCTGCCCCATTCTTTTTTTTGACAGACACTCTCGATAACGGCTTGTAATGTCAGTGGCGTTTGATTAAGGCGCGCGACGGATAATAAAGAAGCCCCTGGCCCGGCCGAGGCGTCCTACCAGCGCTACGGTAACGCCACCAAACACGCGGCTCTGTATCTCGCTGCCCCCTCCCCCTGGCGTTGCCAATGAGGAAACGACACATGGCAAAGACAAGAAACCGATTTGGATATGGGGGTCCGGACATGTAAAATGGAATAAAGAGATAATGTCTGTGAGCGGAGCGAATTCCAGTCTCTGCAGGGCGTTTGATTGAACACTTACAAAAACCGGGGAGTTTCCCAATCAAATGGAGACAGTCTGGGTTTCTTAGAATGCTACTTGCAGGCAGTTATATTTTATTAGTTATTTTACTTTTATCAGCTTGAGTTCGGTTGAGTTCAGCATATATTCGGAGGATTTTTTCCCTCTGCTCTGTGCTCTACCCGCCCTTCGTGATCCTTGTCTTCTTGCATTGCATTCAGGCTCCGTCATCTTTATGTTTGCATAGCTCCTCCATCCTTAGAGGTGAAATATTTCCCACCTCTGGTCATGGTTTACACTTCCTGGCCATTAAAAGTCCATTTTCGTAGAAGAATGATATGCGACGGTGTACAAGATCATGCTGCCCACAATCTCACCCCTATTATGCATTTTTTTGGGTTATTATTTAGCTATAATTCAAGAAGAGTCTGACAGCAAGATTACGATATGTATGTACATATTTATTTAATCACTCATCTATTTGAAATGAGGCCCTCAGTATGAGTGTGATAACATGCCGCTTTTAGAGTGAAAGTAGCGTTTGTGACTAGGAACAGCTCGGATATCTTACGGGTCAATCAAGCATTTCTGAATGTCCTTTAAAATAGATGAATGAGAGACTCTTTTGACATCTTGTCATGGCCTTTCTTTCTACAGACTGTGACGTTTCTCCTCCACTTACTCTTCATCCAATTAAAAATGGATCTAGTTAAATATTTGTGGAGCACCCCAGCACCCTAGAGTCCATAAAATCTCTCCCATTGCGAACGAGTCAGTCCCGCTTTTCCAACACTAATTACATCCCTCTGTGTCATTTCATTGCATCACTCTTAACCAGGGCACTGGGGCCCCATGGAAGCACTGCCATTTATTTAACGGGCAGAATAGACTCGCAATATTGTATTTTCATTACAAGTTTGAAGCGCCATCTTGAAAATGTTTTGAAATATGTTTGAAAGATATTTGCCCTGGCTAATAAATGGAGGGAGGTATTTGGAAGTTTCCTGCATTTTTAGCTGGAAAACTCACCTTTTTTGCGTTTCAGATGGACAGATTTCGTCCATATTCCAGGGACCTCATGTATTGTGACTGCATCTATAAAGATCAGCATTTCTTAATAGCATTTTGAAATTAATAGGTTTTCAATCTACAGGCATTGCATTTTATACATACAGGTGTTAGTGTAAAGAGACCCCCCCCCCCAAAAAAAAAAAAACCATCTGAGCGGACAGCAGGTTACTTTTCAGTGTGTTGTCCTGATGAGGACCACCTGCTGTCCCGGTCCTGGTTAAGGGGTCATCTTGACCCTTGGTCTCCATGACGCCTCTGGCAAGTAGACTTTAAAATGTGGTGCTTTCAGTGATGTTTTGAGAAATGGAGAAAATATGAGAAGAACAAAACCGAAACACATTTTCTCAGTATGTGTGACACTAGTAAAGTCTAGGGCTAGCTCATCAAGGCTGTCTGAATAAGCATATTTTAGGTGTCCAATCAAAGTTATGTATCTTATTTGAGTCTAATGTAGTGCAAGGATGAACATCACACATGCAATTTTCTATTGTCCTCTAAGATCATTGTTACTCCTTGGTGGGGGAGTTAATGAGGCCAATCTGCCCTTAAATCGGCCCTTAAAACCATTAATGCCACCTGCTAGAGAGGTCAGGGCTAGACAGCCTTCAATCAGGACTTTTGAGTCGACATGAAAAGCAGCAGAACCTCCAGGTGATTGGTGTTATCGCTGTACCTCCAATCCATGACCTGTGGCATCCGGGATTCCTGGGTGGAGCTTGGAGGAAACCATCAAAGGGGGGCGGTCACTCCAATGCGACTCTAAAAATTGCTTCTGCCATACAGCTGTCACTGGCCCCCACCCCCCTGCCCAGGGGCGCCGCTAGCAATTTTGGGCCCTATGACAAAATATGAGGTTGGGCCCCCCTACCAGTGTTATTATTAATAAAGCAGATCTCTGGGGGCCCCTAAAGGGCGTGGGCCCCGAGAATCGTCATTGTTTACCCCCCCTTTACAGCGCCCCTGCCCCTGCCATTTGGTACTAATGGGTACAGCTAAAGCAGACACTGTCTGACATGCCCCCTTGAGGAAGGTTTGATGAGTGGTAGGGTTTTCGATGGTGCCCCAAAAATTGCTTGATTTATATTCCTGAAGAAATAAAGAAGTTCTTTGCTACATGGTGAACATCATATATTTCCATGCAGATACATGCATCGGACAGTTTAGAATGACACTTAATGCTCATCCAGTTGTTTCTATGTGCAAGACATGTCCTTGTCATATCTTCCCTGATAGACCTCCCCCCCCCCCCAACAATGCAGGAGTGACTGTCTTTTCTCTGAAGGTTATCCATTCATGCCTCAGAACCTGCAGATGGACGGACAGATAGACAGACAGCAAACCTAAGAGGAGCCACTGAAAGCTTTATCTTATCCCATAATTATAAGTTCAATAAAACATCAGTATCACGTTTACTGTGTCTTGACTTGCTAGACATGGGTGATTTCCTCATGATGCATTCACAGGTGAATTGAATGATTGATAATCATGTATGTATCATGGATATGACTTTTGTATGTTGCTGGGATACAGCAAATATTAATAAACTATTCTTCAGAAATATATATATATTTTTTTACCTACGATGTGTAGGCTATTGTCATGACCTGCTTGTACAATCCTCATGTGTACCACACCCCCTCATTAACCTCGTGTGCTACCCCGATTGTAACCAGCTGTTTCTTGTCATTTCGATTTGTGTTGTGTATTTAAGTCTGCGTTCAAGTCTGTTTACCTAAGTCCGGTCATTGAAGTGTATTGAAGTGTTGCTACGTGTTCTCCATATTGCTGTGCTCTTCCTGCAATAAATCCCAGTTTCTGGATCTCTGTGTACCTCACCCTGATTCCCGACTCCCTCCTTGCTCGTCCTACGCACGGACCGACGCACGATCGTCACAGCAATATAAACTTTTTACCGTGGAATTTTATTTGCCATTAACCTAGACTATACATCATTTTATCATAATCTACCATGGACTTTCTTCAGTATTTTGCAGTATCTGGCTTAACATAGAAGGTCTGTATTCTTAACCCTGAAGACAGAACAAAGTTCATGTTCAGACAATTTATTAAGTCAAAAGCAACCAATCAAAAAAAAAGGTTCTGCGGAACTAAATAAAAAGAGAAAAGGATTATTATGAACATGAACAATTGAATAATATGGCTGAAAAGGGGCTTGATGCAAAAGTTGACTTGCTGTGACGATTGAAAGGCTCCGGGGGGGATGAGGTGGCACAGGTGGATAATGCATCCAGGATTCATGGTCTGTAAGTACAACAGGAACTTGACTGGATCCCTACCAGAGTGAATGAAAATACAAGAAATTCATTCAGTACATGACATAGTAGATAGACTGTTTTTATACAATGTGGACAGTGCAGCTCACTGCCGCTGATTCTTCATAAGTCCCCAGAAATCAACAGTCACATGGCAATGGAAAGGGAACATGTTTCGCTTTTTCTCTTTCTAGAAACTGAGCGTAAAACGGAGCCGCTCAGCTGTGTCCAGGAAGGGGATGGGATGGAATTTCTGCCTTCTACTGCGCAGTGTGAGCACAGTGACAGTGTTTCATGGTGGCCTAGCTCAGAAATACGTGTATCATGCATATGAAGGCTGCCCTCACTGGAAATGAAGGGCAGCTAATGTTCCCTCTCACATTAAATATTCAAGACAAATGGCATTTCATTCATTTTGACATTTGTCTGTTTTCTGGAGAATAGAGTCCATTCATTTCCCAGATGATTTAATGTGCCTGTAGGGTCACTGGGAAAACCCGGGAGCCACTTATGGTGGCAGAGGTGACATCATGCTCTTTCTCACCATATCTGTGGTGAGCATGGAAACCAGAGAGTGAGAGAACACAACCAGTGCAGCCCCAGCATCGTGGATCCTTTCTTGTGGTTTCATACTGTGGTCAAGAACCAGTAGAGTCCTAATCCAACCGCGGAACCAAGTACCTAATTACCGCCCTACCTGTTGCATCCATTTACTATTTTTGATGAGGTAGTATTTATTTTATTCAACACCCACATGAAAGGTTTCAGATGTGTACAAATTTTGCAAATGTAAAATGTAAGCATTTTTTTTGTAATTCCATACTGTCTCTGTGGATGACCAGTCAATTTGTGTCCAATTTGAAATCATTCTAGGTTAATTTGTTGTGTCCTGGCATGCTATACAAGCAAGTTAGCAAGGATTTTATCTCTCATCCATGCCTCGAGTGAGTCTGTTCATTCCTTACAATTATGTAAGAATTTCAGGTCTCACTTTTTGTGGAGTGAAGTGAGACAAATGATGTCTCCCAGGCACTGGAGATGATGGGCACTTGGGGTTTGAAGAATGCCATTTAAGCATCATCGTAGATGGTCGCCTTGGGCTTATGGGCACCATCCTGCTCATTTGGATTCTGATCTGATCACTACATTCCTTACCATGTTGTGTGGCCCAGGACCAAAAAATGGCAAATTATGGTGGGAGATCTGATGCCGGAGCTTCACTTTGTGAGGGCAATCTCCGACATCGGCATTGGGCACCGTAGAGAACCGCAGTCACTAAAGGGGTCCCCCTTTTCACGCCTTTGTGCATCTTCTCAAAAGCAGTGCAGAGCAAAAATTCTGCATGAAAATGTTATTCTCCTAGCTGCATGCCTACTGCTTATTATGCAATGCAAGGTACGATGTAAGGGACCATACAGCTGGTCCAGCTTTGCGATTCCAAAGGAGGTGCTTAAAATCAACACTGAGACTTACAGATTTTTTGAGCAAGTCTGATTTCCTGTAGCAGGTGTCATCCCGTGCTATTTATTTTTATTATTACACATCCACCTGGAAAAACATGTTGAATCAACATTTTTCAGCTCGCATGCCAGGACACATCATTGTTGTATAAAAGTAAGTTTAATGCTCAAACTTGCATAAAGTGAAAATAGCAATATTTTTTATGTTAACCATGCTTTTCAAAAATGATTTTCAATATTAATCTGGAATCCACATAATTAGGCTTTTATGTTTTGTTGCTGAACATTAAATTATATTTGCTTTTCTCGCATTATTTAACCGTGATTTGCATTTTGTCTGCCTGGATTTGCAAAAATATTTAAAAGCATGTTTTCCAGTTACAGAACAGCCACAACACACATTATTTCATTGTTTCCTTGATGTCTAGCGAAGGCAGTTCATTAATGATGCCAAAATGCAGTGCTCAACAGCTCCTGTGGGCTATTTTGTGTCCATTACGGGTTTTCTTGGACAATGCCTCCTAATCGGCACATAACCTTAGACTCTCCTTTTTGACAACACAGTGGCAAGCTCTACATCTCATAAAGACAAGAAATAATTAAGTGAAGTGCCTTCAAACCTGTGAAAATTAAGAACCCCCCACACTTTTTCATTGTTTGTTTGCTTTGTTATTCTTGAACTTTTGCTTTGATTTGATTTGCTTTGCCTTTAAATGACATAAAAACATCCTCAACTGTCTCTAGACCCTAAGATTATGACAGCTCTTTACATGAGGGGCCCATATGTGAAGCTGACTGCAGATGTTTCTGATAATTTAACACAAACTGGGTATATTTTTAATTCGAATTTTATTTTGAAATAAACTATCTGAATCTCTAAACTATCTCGATCATAGACACCCGAATTTTTAACATTCCACATAACATGGATATAAATGAGAACACTGTAATTCTTTTATTTCTGACCCATCCTGGCTTATTATGATTTTTGTATTTGTTCTAAATGGTTATAGTTTAAATATGATGCCTTTGGATGATTAACAGACTGCTGTTTCAAACTTTGAGCGTATGAACATTGCAAACCGTGGTACGATAACTGCAGACCAACAGGTTGTGATTGAAAACACTTGAGCTGTTTGAAAATGAGAATGATCAAAGTTTATGATCTTTGTGTCAGTTTGCCAAAAGCATGATATGAAATATGACTGTGCATCCCAAAAGTCATTTGAGTCCGTTAGCTTATACGAAGAAACCAGTAGCTCACCATTGCTGGAAATTAAAATAAAATTGATTTAATGACCCTTCTCTCTTTGGCAGAATTTGCTTGAATAATATAAATGTTTGATTAATAGTTATGGTTTTCGTTAGCTGATGAATGAGAATTTAGGGTACGTTTAAAAAAAATCAACATACTATGAGTATTGGAGTAAGCCTGATTTTTCATTGAAATGACATAAACACTCGCAATCTAAATCCAATCAGTTTTACTATTAGAACTTGTTTCAATAGTCGTTTCCTCATCTCCCCCATCTAACCACACACACATCAGGCACTAATTAAATGTGTTCTAAGGAGTAGAACTATCAAGCGCTGCAGATGGGAGCTGTAGTTCACAAAGAGATTAGGAGCTTTCAAGAGATCTGCATTCAAAGCGTATTTGGGACCAATGAGTCTGTTAATGCATTTTAAAATAAAATTACCTTTACTCACTTATATCATTATTGAATCTAATCACTGGTTCCTACACTGTTAACTGCTGCGCACAGTCATATCAGTAAACAGGAAAAGGAAATTCACACAAAATCCCTGTACAAACATCGTCACATACGTCACAACTAAATGTTGTTTGCTGAAAATATATTATTTGATAATTTTGCATTATTGAATTACAAAAGAGAATGATTTCTCACTTAAACATTTGCACACTGCCCTACTCTTTTTTGTAATCAGAGCAGATACATTATATCATTATATCATATTATGAGTACAATCAGTAAGAATGAACAATACATTGTAGTTTTTAACGTATTTTTATCTAAAATAAATACCCATTAACATAGCTGGAAACGGTGTTTAAATAATATTAAAATTAAATCAAATCATAAAGATTTAGCAGCAAGGCCTCCCCTGGACTTGAGCTACCAACTGAAAAATATCAGTTTCTGATGAGCTTGGAAGAATGATACCCAGAAACAGTATATTCATTTCATCGTGTCACACAAGGACATACAACAGATATGTGATATACTTTGTGAGGATCCCGTGTGACGGAGCAGAAATATTAACCATACAATAAGACATGTGACCTGAAAGACCAGCAGTATTCTAAGAGGTACAGACTCTGTCAGACTCAAATCCAAGGTCCTTCACAGTAAATCTCAACATTGTGATTTAGTTAAAATCCTCTTTGGGTGCTTCATTTGACTGTTAAGCTATGGCAAATTTATTAAGGGCTGAGGAAGTGATTATTAAGAGACACACCTGTTTTGAAATACATTTCCTGTTCCCCGTTAATGGTAGAGAATGGAGCAGCTTTCAAAAATATGACAGAAGCAGTGTATGGAAAACGATGTGTTTATACTTTACAAGTGTGTCACTGTTTGTTTATTTGGAGGAGATAGATTTGCTAATATTAAGCGAGGACATCTGCCTGCAGAAGGGATTGCTATTTCTGGTTTCACTAGAAATTCAATTGTTTCACAAGGAAAATTTTCCACTGCGTGTCATGTTCATTAATTCCAAGCCCACCCATTGTCCTCATAAAATACAATCATCTAATTTGAAGAAGATGGCTTTTTTGTCTTAAGCACAATAGGCGTTATTTCACAGAACATTATTAAAAATAATCTTATTGAATTATTTGTCTTTCAAGTCATTAAAAGGAAGTATGATTCAATTAAACAATTATATGTTCCAGGAAATGCAGCTACTTCCTTCGTGTAATTGATGTGAATTGCACAAGAGTCAAAATCCATTTGAAAGCCCTTTTGTTCTAATTCTGTATCAAACAGGAGCAAAAAGGCCAAAAATTGGCCATATTTGTATCTTGACTCTTATAATTGATGCATTAAATAACTGAAGAATACTTCAGTCCAAATTAGACATGATGCTCTAATTTTGTTTTGTACCAAAGCTCATACACACACAAATTGAAGTTTATGTCCTGATATGCATCCGTTTTCGAGATAAATCCAAGGGCAAAGCAAGTCTCAGGGAACCTCCTCTTGATTTCTGTCAGTTTCTTTTAGGAAAAACAGTCATCAGCGCTGCCAGTCCTTAAAGGTCTGCTTACTCTTATTTCCAAAAAAACAGAAAAAGAAAAAATTTAGCACACAAGGAATTGACTGAAACAACCTGGATCGAGGTCACATTTCTCATGCTGTGAACATATACCGTGACACAGCCTGGATCAAGGTGACGTTTCTCATACTGTGAACATATACCGTGAAACAGCCTGGATCAAGGTGACGTTTCACATGCTGTGAACATATACCTTGAAACAGCCTGGATCAAGGTGACGTTTCTCATACTGTGAACATATACCGTGAAACAGCCTGGAACAAGGTGACGTTTCACATGCTGTGAACATATACCGTGAAACAGCCTGGATCGAGGTGACGTTTCTCATACTGGAAACATAAAGTGAAACAGCCTGGATCAAGGTGACGTTTCACATACTGTGAACATATACCTTGAAACAGCCTGGATCAAGGTGACGTTTCACATGCTGTGAACATATACCTTGAAACAGCCTGGATCAAGGTGACGTTTCACATGCTGTGAACATATACCGTGAAACAGCCTGGATCGAGGTGACGTTTCTCATGCTGGGAACATATACCGTGAAACAGCCTGGAT
>JAABNX020000020.1:92992-111409 GCA_015163995.2 Mormyrus lacerda | reverse complement strand
GCCTGGATCGAGGTGACGTTTCTCATGCTGGGAACATATACCGTGAAACAGCCTGGATCGAGGTGACGTTTCTCATGTTGGGAACATATACCGTGAAACAGCCTGGATCGAGGTGACGTTTTTCATGCTGGGAACATATACCACAATGCTGCTAGAGAAACAAAAGCATGTGCAATTTGAGGGAATGACTGTTCCTGGAGAACATGAGGTTAGCTTTATTTGGACAACGCCAGTGGCTGTGTGACATTTAAAGACAGGACTCATCAGACTTTTCAAAACATGGCCCGCTCTCTGCATGAACTGCCCTTATTTTTTAATTTTGCCCTGATTCACATGAGGAAATGTGTTAAACATGCTGAAGTGAACCAAAGGATTTTCCTTTGAAATGAAAAAACTCACCAAGTCCTCTAAATTGCATAGCAGAAAAAGTAGAGAAAATAAATACATTCTCACATTTCCTGCAAACTACTGATCGCTTCAAACTCATGTTCAAAAGACATTAATATTTGACTGTGTATCGTGTGTATTACTATTGCTATTCATACTAAATGGATCTGAGAAAAATGATAATGTGTTTATTTTCCAAAGTGTTAACATTTGGATATTTGCATGTCAGTTATCACACAGTACAGTATATATGATATACAATGTACGCAAGGGCAATTGGCAATGCATGATGAGTTATGTGACAGTTGTATCTTGTTGGACGCTGGGATATTTTGTGTGACTGGCATTTGAAGAAGCCAATCGGCATTTTTGGATGAGTGAAGAAGGGGTGGGATCAGAAAAAGAGGAAGTGTACCCCAGTCTTAATTAAGAATATACCCAAACCCACATAAATTAATACTTTTGCTCCATTTGGAAGTGTAATATTCGGAAAATGTTAGTAGTGGCACTCAGACTTTTTCTTGGACCAACAAACATGAGCCATTAGAAGAAGCTGGTATTTTATGGTCACCACCTATAACATACTGATTACGCGATTCTCCAGCTCTCAGGTATCAATGTCTAATCATTTATTTAGCAGGCATGTACTTTCACCGGAAAAGAGAACAGTATTTTTGATTTTACAGGGAATTATATTTCTGTAAAAATGTATTCGGCAGTTTTGCGGAATGTGTTAATTTCCATATACTGTAGATGTGTGACCTGTGTTTTGGCCTGTTTTTTTTTTTTAACTACAATTGCTGCAACTAAGTATCTGCTTTTGATCCATCCAGTTTGTACTGTGGAACGCTGCATACTACCATCCAACTAACTTGTTTGTGTTCTGTCTGAAGATCAATTTTCTGCTGTACTTGGTAGACTTATATCGCAATTTGTCTTCGTAATGCCGTTGTCAAAGCTTCTTATTGGAAAACACAGCTGGGTATTTTTCATGGAACTTTAATCTAGACAGAATTCTGAACTATGAACTAGACAAGGATTTATTTTGTGGGAGTTGTCCATGATGCTTTCATTGATTAAGCTTTCATTGTGCTATAGGCTTCTCATTTTCACTTATGGAACACAAAATATTCTTTTTGAGTTTAATACATAAAGATGGAAATAAAATACACAGAAAGACATAATGTCTGTGAATTCTGGACTGTCTTTATTTCTTTTTAGTGGCTTATGAGTTTGAAAGAATAGAAAATGAAATACCCAAAGCCACAAAGAACAATAATTCCATCAAATTCTACTATGAGTTACATAAAGTGTTACAGTAACCAATGAGCTTAGTTAACGTTGTTGTTTTCATTTAAAAATCATTGCTTTCATTCAAGGCTGAACAATAATTTCTGAGGCTTAAACCACTGAAAACCACAAAGACGTATTTCAACATAAAATAGATGTTTAGCTAAGGTTGTGGGGTAAGTTCATGAAGAAATACACACACACAGATTTATATGAAATAGAGACATGGAAATTTATATGAAAAGTGGATACTTACTGTTTTCCTTCTCTATCAATATCTTGACGGCTTAACAATTGTTTATTTCACATCCAGAAACAACATTTTCGGGAAAATTATTAAGTCAGTGCTTCCCCAAAATGTTTCACTCTTGAGATCCATCATGCTGCATAAGGGCCTGGATGTCATAAGCCTGGGGGAGCTACATTCTTCATAGGCATGTTGATACAGTTTGAGACTTTCTCCATTTATGATCTGTGATAAACTTCAGTGTAACTTGCCCTCCAGTCAAATAAGGGGGCGGAATACATCTCCTTCCCTTTTCAATGTCTTTATAACGATTGCCTTTGCCGCTGGCCTGGTATGACAAGGTGCTAGAAACCACATCAATCATCAACAGAGGACAGTCACATGACATGACAGTCACATGACATTGCAGAGCTCTAATAATAATGCTAACAACAACAACTATTATGATGTGTCTGTCTTTGGGTGGACTGGTTTGCTGGGAGGGTTACTCTCCCTTTACTAAAACAGTCTCTGTGTCATGTAATGTCTGTGTAATGTATCAAACTGAAAAAGACTGTAGAGTTTATACTTGAAAGGGCTACTCAGGAGGAGTTTTGTCAGATTAAACTTGTTCTTCGTAATTTTCCTTTAGTTTATTTTATAGCTTAATGAAAATTGGGTAACACCACTTACAGCAGTCATCATAATGCATTATAAATACTTTCATAATGCATTATAATGGTCAGTATAAGCCATTATAATGTATCATGGAGGTATTTATAATACATTACAAATGAGAGCTTCAGAGTACTCATAATGCATAATAAACATGGCTATGTGTTATGCCTTTCCGTAAATATATATAGACATGTTTATAATGCTTTATGAATGCATTATGATGCATTATGAAAGTATCTATAATGCATTATATATGGGTGCTTTAAGTAAATTGTTGCTGAAAATTGTATCACATACTTCATATTCTGATGCTTTCCAAAAGATCGAGCGATGTTTTCAGCAATGTCACCACCGTCCTGCTTCTTTATAGATTAACAGCCCCATAATCAAAGCTGACTGTATAACTAAGAGCAGGGCAAAACATACCAATGCTATCATTAACGCTGTGCACTTCAGTCTTTCTTACATTAGACACAAAACAGCCAATTATAATCTGTGTCAAGATGAATATGGGCCACTAATACTGAACAGGATGTAAATGACTGCCTGCTAATGTGGCCAGGATGCATTGCCAGACGTCGCCATTTAGACGATGCCAGAAGGGCAAACATGATTGCCCATCATCATCATCATCATCATCTCCCCGCATTGTCATGAGTTTAAAATTGCATGCATATTCCAGCCTCTCCTTTCTGTCTGTGCCTTCGTGTTCTCTGTCATTGTTGCACACGTATGTTTTAGGGGTGTTTCTCGTAGACAGGTCAAGTCAACCCTGATCTAGGTTTCTGTCAAATAACTAATCTTAAATTAACTAAACCATTCTAAACATATTTAAATAATGTCTCTGGACACAGAGATAGATGATAATCCAGTGGACAGAGGGTCCTACAAAAGAGTTTTCATACCTAGGAGCATATAATTACTACATTACATACTAAGCACAGCCCATGTAACATGTTTTATTTCATCTGTGTCTGCGGGAAAAGTTTTCCTCCAATATTAAATGCGGAAATCTCTTTCTGAAGTTTCAGTTTAATTGAATAATGCAACAATCGTTTCACGAGGAGTAAATCTCTTCTCACTATTTTGGTGTCATAAAATATCTCATTTTGGTATCATAAAAGTGGTCATTTTTGTGTAATAAAATTGCTGTTTTTCTGGTGTCATAATAGGGCTGTTTTTAGTGTAATAAATAGATTGCTTCTAGGGTCATAAAGGAGTTATTCAAAGTTATTTAAACAAAAACTATTTCTCAGTTTTGCAATGGCCTACATTTTTCAGGGAAAAGCAACTATGTTCTGATTCAGTTTCTGATTCAGGTTAAAGATTTCAGCCAGAGATAACAAATGACAAAACAATAGCAGTCCTTCTGACATAACACTTGACAAATGAACAGACAATACAGGGTAGAAAAAAAGGAAATCCTGTCAGGAGGAAGAAAATTGGATTTTGGAGAAGGCCTCATTTCTGACCAGTCAGTAAGTATAAGAGATGCAGACTGCCTTTAATTGGCTCAAGTGAGCGAAGCATGCAGCTGGCTAAATGATATAATTTTACTCTCTCGGTTTACATCTAAAGGGGGGTAATACACTGACTTAGATTAATTTAAATTTAGATTAATTAGATTAGATCAATTCTTGCGTTCTCCCTGCCCTTTCTGAGTAATTGATGAGCTACGAGCGCTAACATGCATTTAAGTATGCGTAAAATTTGAAACGTGTGAGTGTCTCTGTGCGTGTCTGCGTGTTTTCGACCCCGAATCCAAGCTGACTCCTCACATATGTAGAATGCGGCTCAGGCATGATGCTTGACCCAAACACATGGATAATTCTCAGAATGGGCCACAGAAGGACAGAACATAAAACGGATAAGCCTAGACATAAAACGGATTTTCACAATCCCTAACAGGTTTATAACCACAAGTCAGAGGACATCATTCCAGGAGAATCCCTGTCAAAAAAAGTAACCGGGTAGGGCACTAGGACCTGGAAGATTCTCCATGTCAGTCTGCTTAATCTCATACTTCATTTCCCTACTTTAAATCACCCTTTTTTGGTGATGGTGTTTCCCGTTTCGTTTTTTTTTCCTCCATTAACTCAGGTCATCCCATTGCTGCAGTTGCACAAGTTTTTCTGTTGATAAACTCAATTGTGCACTCAGGGAAGAGGATATGTACTTAAATATCATTTAGACTAACAGTGCTAAAACATTTTATTTTAGCTAATCATTTGTATCACTGAAATGGATGGTGCCAATGTCAATTTAATTTAAATGTAATGCCATTTTTGTTTGGAACATGTTGCCTGTGTGCTGTGAGGAAATCACCTAAATTCTCCACACAGTACTAACCTTGCCCCTGACACTAAATTAAGGTCCTTGATAACTCTAGCAAAGGCGATCTGGGCTCCCTGGTGGGGCCTTTATCATGAAGCCAGATTTCTTGCTTAGCTGGATAACTTGTCAGATTTAAGGTGCCCCAATTTAAACTGACTTTGTTGCTTGGGCACTTTTTCCATTGATACTGGGTAACAAATTTCTGTTTGGAAAAACTCTGATCTGCAGTGGGAAACTTTTCATGATCATCCAGATCCAATTGAGTCCTTTCTCTCACCAGGTTGGCAATCACATGGAAACATTACTCAAAAAGTTGTAACCATTCAGCCTTCATTCACATATATTTAGTCCAGACTACCTTAAATCTGACAAGTTATCTGGGTAAGCAAGAAATCCTGCTTCATGATAAAGGCCCCTGGACTAGAAAGGACCGAGGAAAGAACTCTAAAATACTCTGTGTCAGTCATGCAGACAGAATTAGGATCTTTTTTTCTTTTCAGTAATTTTTTTCTTGCCATAATGAAGTATTATTATTAAACACAGTGGGGAGTACCTGGGAGATAATTGTCCACAATGGCAGCCAAATGTTCTGAGCTGGATATGAAGCTTCAGACAGCAATAAAGGTCATTTGTAATAATGGGTTCGACACATCTAATTACTGGCACCATCCATCAAAAAGGGCTTCCATTAATTCACATTCATAAATATTTTTTGAGAAGTATTACTTCTTTCCCCTCCATAAAGAATTATTAAAAATACTAAGGGGTTTCAGCACTGGATTCACTGATCTTGCTGCGATCACTTACTGCACTGTTGTAGACGATATCCCTTTTTAAAACCTTTTTCTTGCCTACTGTTGTGTTTCACCAGAGGTTAAAAACAAATACACAGTATGACAAAATGACTAGAAACGCACAGGCTGTCCCATATTTAAGAAATCTCAGCTATTCGTTTAAGCACACACTGATAAGAAAGACTTCAGGCAAAAATTTAATGAAAATCAGGAGCAAATGACATGGAGCCCTCCACCATCACAGATTTATTTATGATTTTCTGCTGTCGTGAAAACAACATTATTAGGAAAATATCATGACAGGTCTGACATGGATCTTTTTATTACTCGCAAGCTGTATGCAGAGGTGAGTGTACTACCCTAGTGCAGGGAGAAGGGACGGTCTTTGCATACAGAGAGTAAATGTCATGAGCAATATGAGATAACATGACAGAAAAATGACAGCTTCTGCACACCTCTATTTTATTACAATATTTGGAATACATAGAGGAGACACGGATGTTCCCTTGTTAAAACCAGCGACTGCATCATTTGATGACTTGTTGTGGGCTGTGTGTTCCACTGCAACATACCAAGGGCAATTTTTACTGATGAGTGGCTGTCACCCTGTGTCGATTCTGTTTTCCAGGTGATGACGAAAATGGGTGACGGTGATTTTGAGAGTTTATACTCACACAGTGGAATTTGGTGAAAATGTGACAGGGTGAGCTAATGGGAAAAAAAAAATCAGCAAAGTACAACAAAAGTTTGAAATAATGATGGTTCCCAGGTAGTTCACCCTGATATGTCACCAAAATGGAGAATCATTTGTATTAATTTACGATGCAATAGCCCTTTGTCTGTTATTGTCACACCCTGCCTGCCCCGCATTTTTGATCCTCTTGTTTCCTCCTGGGCGTGATGTTATCAGTCATCCCAATCATGTTAATCACGCACAGCTGCCTTGTGTTTGCTCCACTTCTTACCTATATATTTAAATACTCCATAGTCCTGTGTTCCCTAGTTCAGTCATTGTTTCCTGTTTTTGCCTGCGTTCAACTACGTTCCTGCCATTAAAATGCTGTGCATGGGGTTGCCAGCACAACAGCCTGCATCTGGCTCATGTTTCCTCAAACTAGGCGTGACAGTTATAAGCTGCTGGTGGCAGAACTTTACCCCTGATCTTGGGCATTACATTAAAATCATATAATTTATCACCTTAAAATAATAGATATGTACATTTGAATCCATTCTATACTGTATTTGATTGTTAAGTAATGAACATTTGTTTTGGGAATGTATGTGTGTACTTGGACTTGTTTGTTGATTCAAACACTGAGGTGCAAAATAACATTTACATAGCATCATGAAGGTAGCATGGAAATGGTCCTGAGCTATCTGACGCTACAACAGCAGCTGCCTTTCATGGGAATGCAGCTTCCTCGACTAATGTGTCACCTGTTGACAAACATGCTGTGAAGGAAGCCAGAGCCACTGCAGCCCTCTGTGTTGCAATCCGGGCCTGGCTCACGTCTGCAGCACTCTATTAGCGGCCAGTGCTAATCAAGGGCCCCCCGGAGGTCCAGCTCCGAGACTGAGATATTGATTGGCTGAGATTGATCCGCGCAAAGAGGATATAGCTGCTTTAGACGATGTATCCAAGCCCTAATATATTGTGGCACGGCTGTCCTGGGAGATCCCGGTGCTCAGGACTCGGAAATCATCGGCCGCATCTGTACTGGCCTGCTTCCCCACAGAGGGGCAGACACCTCCCCGCCCAGCTCGCCTCCACGCGATTGGCTTCTCTGCCCCTTAAACATTTCAGGTGACATCACACAGGCTTGATATGCCAGCTGCTCTGTTGTATTAGCCATAATAACTTCTTCAATTTATTTTCAATTTTGCGTCACCAGTTAAATAAATAAAAACGCTTTAAGGAAATAAGTCATCAAACGGGTCTTGACCACCACAGACGAGTATTTGCAAGACAAGTTCAATCATTAACTCCTAACAAAAGTAAAACCTGGATTGAAAACAGATTAAGGCAGTAAAATGAATCTCATTTTTCATTTAAGGGACCTTGATCCAAACAATGTACATTAAAACACCCCAACCCCCCCCCCCCCCCCCCATTTACAGGCAGTCCCCAGGTTACAAACAACATCCGTTCCCTAGGTCTGTCTTTAAGTCAAATTGTAGGTAAGTTGGAAAAATAATATTACAGAACACAATAATTATTATTAGTATTATACATTAATATTAAAAATGAATAAATGTGGTACTGAACTGTACCTGGAGCTGACAAACCGCGGAAGCTGCACAATGTTTCCATGACAGTCTCAAAGGAGTGTGTGGACTCATCACCTACCTTTATATTTAACCTACATTTTTAATATAACAGGATATTATAAGGGTCCATTTGTAAGTACAAGTTGTCCTTAATGTCCTCAGATATTCTTAATCCGGGGACAGCTTGCACTACATATAGATTAAAATAGCTAAAAAAATGTATTTAAAACACCATTACTTTGTACAGTCGTCTTAGTTACAGTATAAGTATTTCAGCTTATGTACGGTACTGACAGCACCTCACAGCAGATCGCAATCTTCATATTACTGCCACTTTGGAGAATTTGCTGTGTGATATTGTTACTATGTTGTGCATGTTTTGATGCTTGATGAAGGCCCACTGCAACAAAGATACAGTTTAAATAGCTCTTAATGCAGTAAAATACCGTAACATTTGTAATCGAGGAATGATTTACACGGTAATGCACAGTTATCACTGTAATTGAGCTATAGATTGTCCCGTACATGTGGTGCTTCTGTGACTTCTGACGGAGCTCGTACCTCTGCCGGCGTTTGCCTCCCAGCGGGACGTGCCGTTGCTGAGGCGGTCAGCCTTAAAAGGTCTCGCCCGGGCCTGCTGCTGATGTGAACACAGCTGGTGGGATACGTGCCCTTCTGCCCAGAAGGCACACAGCTTTTGTCGGAGACAGAAATGGAGCTAGTGGGGCTTGGGGCGGGGGAGGGGGGCTCAGGCCTCACTCGATGTCCCATCTGTCCGGCGCAGACAGCATGTGCCTAGAATAACAAGTCAGTATCAGCCCCCTAATGAGCCTCCCAGTTCTGCATGAAGATGTCAAACTGAAACAGGTGCATAATCCTCCTATGCAACATGTCAATACCGCTCCTTCACTTGGCTTAATTACAAGGCTTTGCTCTAAAACGTAAACAATAAACATTTGATTGCTTATATATCCAACTGCTAATCATGTGATGAACCGAGTCTAGTATCTTATACATTTCTACCACCTACAAAATTTCAATATTTTATCTGAAATATTGATTCCCCCCCCCCCGCCCCCCCACTGGATCAGTGACTGGTGACCTTGTACATGAACATAAATGCTTTTTCAAAAATATATAAAAATGAGCTTTATATTTTGTTATAGTTCAAAAATATGGTGGTAAAATTCTTTTTTACACTGGAAATGTTTTGGAAAAAGGACAACATAAAAAAAATAATGTGGAAAATAAAGAGTAATATATATTTTTCTACTTTCAATTTTTTTCTCATCATTGATAAAGTAGTATAATACTGATTTTGGAGTTTGTATGTGAAAAGCAGAGATCTTTCCTCAGTTTATTTATTGGTGCCCTTTAAGATTAATAATACAATATCCAGTTTAATTATGGTGGTTTAATTAAAGCTGTTCCTAGCCCTTGACAAATTAAATAACTGAATTAGTAGTACATGTCTCAATTAAGAGGAACTAATTTGTAGTATTTTGTTTGAGGGCACAAATAAATCAGTTCCAGTTCCTTATACGTAAATCATCTTTGAATATACAGTATATCGTCCCTACAAAACTTCCTGATAGGCTGGTAGATTTTGATAAAGCGGTTTGATTTGTTTCGCTTCCTACATTACTCAGACAATCTTCAGTTGGTATTCTGTTCACATTAACTATTCCTCTGGCTGAATTTCTAAAAGGGCTTGTAGCTGTTAATAAACACGGCACTTAATGCATTTTGTTCTGATAACTGCTCATTAAAGTAAAATAACTACAGAAAGGTAGGTGTCCCTGAGAATTCCCCAGAGTCAGGGTTAGAAACCACTGGAAACAGTATCATCCCTCCACCTACTAATTGTACTAGTCAAGGTTGCAAGGGGGGCTGGAGCCTATCCCAGGCAGCACAAAGCTGGGCTGCACCCCGGATGTAATGCCAGTTTATGCATTATTGTTAATATTATTTATTAATCACTTCAGCCTAATATTCATTAATGTATCTAATCTGTTGTGAAGCTCAGACAAGGTTATAAAATCTCTAGAAACAACATTATTTTGGCAGCTAACACACCTCTGTTTCGTTGCAACGTCCAAGTAGACGTAGATCTAATCAGTGTTAGAAAAGCCGGGAAGTTGCTTTAAAATCGAACTTGCGCAACACAGTCGCATGGGAACGTTGCCAAAGTGCTGAACGTAGATGTTCGGCGCAAATTCGGGAAAATAAATTGTGCCAGAAGTGATTTCTTAAAGATGGTGTGGAATTTGCACACATTATGTATTTAATGCGCATTTTAATGTAGCTAATTTATCTCAAAACCGCTCCACGTTTTAATGGTATCGATGAAACGTGCCGGTAAAATTACATTAATGCAAATTACAGCGTGTAGATAACAATGTGCGTTCAATAGTCTATAAAACGGATATATTTATGTAAACCTATAATAATAGTATTATTGTTTATATACCGTATATAGTTATATATTGGGCTGTCCGGAGGCTTGAACTCCGTTGCCCCATTTACTTCACTTGCTCCAAGTCAGACACATAGGCCTAATTCAGCATATCAGACAAAGCAATTAAGGAACCTCTTTTTTGAAACTTTCACAAATTTTGAGTTTCAGTGGTTAAGATTAAAAGCCGTAATATTATCGTATTGCAACCAATAACATGCACTGCAGACTGAAACGTTAGCCTAGAACATAAAAGTATATATTTCAGTACTGATACCTTTTCGTGCAGACATTTGTGCCGTGTCAACTCAGTATCTATAAAATGCACGTCTAATTCGCATTTTTATGCCGCCCAAACACAGGCATAAAGCCTAGAGAGTAAAAAAGGAAAACCTTGTGGGGGGACATATAAAGTGGAGAAATGCCGTGTCGAGACATACTCTGCCTCACGGTTTCAGAGCCCCAGGCCGTTTAAATAAACCGGCATTAGCGGCGCCTATGAGGGATCAGTTATGCAAGAGGAGGCGCCTCCTTCCAGCATTACGGTAACCTGCAGCCCAGCAAGCGGAACAAGCCGGGCACCGCAGCACAAGCGATCGCTCGGAGCTACAGGTGAAATTTTAAGATGGCATGTCACGATACAGAGATATATAAGACTGTCTATTCCAGCACGTCGTGTAGCTCATCTTTAGAGTTTATTCAACATTTTTTTCATTTCTTATTTAGCAGTGTATTGTACAGGTCCGTCCACACAGGTGAGTTATAAAAAGGAGGTTCCCCTTCGAGACTTTAGGCAGCAAAGAAGCTGTCTTTCGTCTGGCTTAAGGAGAGATCGAGGACGCGGACAGGCGGGAAATGAATCTTAAGGCGCACGTGCCGAACGAGCCTTTACCTTTCCGGGGGGGTGCTAATGTGTTTACAGCGCTTCGTGTTTACCTCGGTGGTGGCGTTCCCCGGGGGCTTTCTGAGGAATCACTGAACCTTGAGCTTTCTGCTCCCGTAAGCAGACTGTGTCAGTCCCAGCCTGCTGATCGAACTTGCTCTGCTTTTGTGCCTACCCCCTCTGGCGATGCATCCCACGTGCAGCAAAACATACCCCCCAAATGTTCTCCGGCCACAAACGCTAACCTTGTTGATAAAATTAAAAACATGCATTCATATTCATCAGCCTTTGGTGCTTGGGACATTCACGCTGCATTATAACTGCGGAAGCAGAAATTTGCGCGATACGATGCTGAACCAAGCAGCTCATTTGGGTCCGGTTCAGTCCAGCTATCTCAGCACATGTGAAAATTGATGCGGAACCTTCAACGCTAAACAGTCACTTCAGCATTTCTAAAAGAAGAACGCGCGAGAAATGTAGCACGGTGTAACAGAAATGAATTAAGGAACGCAATCTCCGAATGTTCGTTAATTACGCAAAAGAGTCACTGTCTGGACGTGTGTGACGTAACATGGTCCCCATGAGGATTTCCTAGAGAGTCAATATCTTAAATTAGGGGTGTCGAACTCTTATCCTGCAGGTCCGGAGCCCTATGCATTTTTGAGCCCCCCCCCTCATTTAACATGCCTGATTCAACTCCTTGCACCTCCTTGTGCTAATTACCACGCTCTTCAGTTGAATCATTTGTGGTTGAACAAGGAAAAACCTAAGCTACACAGGGCTCCGGCCCTCCAGGACTGTAGTTTGACACCCCTGGCTGAAAGAGAATGAATATGGTAGTTTTCAGAGTTATGTAGTTAGAGAAGTTGTTACCCATCCAATAAATTCTCTTGAATGGGCTTGTCTGTACCTGGCGTTTCTTCCACTGCGTGCCCTGCTGTTGCAGGGATGAGGTTCAAGCTTGCTGGCACCCTGCAACGTAAAGGGCTTCTGAAAAATGGGTGGATGGACGTTACATGGTGCAGTAAAGACGAGATGCTGGTTTCATTCATTATTAAGCAGGTCGGCTGGTGCTTTTATATAAACACCCCACATTCCTGAACATGAGTGCACGTCACTCCTGGAAGTCTATGGCCTTAACTGCTGTGCAGTAACTGAAGATGGAGGTCATCATCTGCTGCTGAAGACCTGTAACTCACCATGGCTGGACAGGTACTGATCAGATGCTCAGGTGGTGATATGGCGCTGCTTCCCATCTGCGGTCTGATGGGATTCTGCTTGCACTCAGGTTGAACCGTTTTATTTAATTTATTTTTGTGGCCGAACCTCTCAGGAGCACTCGTTGTAATGTCTTCTTCGCAGTATGTTCCCCCGCTTCTCCATTTCCACAGAGTAATGGGGCTGCACCTTACAGAAAGGGACATCTACCTCTATTTTTAGACTTCTTATGTTCAAATAACTAATCGTTTCTTGCTTTCTTGTACCGATAATGAGTAGTTACAAATACTCAGGAAACAGGAGGTAGTAATTTGAAAGACATTTTTTGTGTTGTTAACAGCTCTGACATTCTAAGCCGGTGCTCATAGCACGTTCTACACAGGAGGCCGGCTGGGTGTGGTGACAGATTCGTAATTTGTATTCCATGGTATAAAACTTAAAATCAATGATTCATTCCAAGTGTTGTAACTTGAGGGCTGCATTATAGCCAGAAGCTTTCTGGTATTTAATTTCTAATTAGGAAAAGTACCGACGCATTGTCTCCTCCTGTATAACCCAAGTCCTCTAAGAATTGTCCCTCTATGCAATTTGCTTTCCTTATGCAAATCTGACATTTTCCTCGGTCCCATATTGATGGGGGGTTCTTCATCGACACAGGTATGGTACCAGTTTCTTTTCAAGGGGTCAAAGCCAAATTTGCATTTAGGACATTTAGGAGTTGGATTCTACTCTTCTCTGGAGTTGCCCCTGGTGAGAGGTGCCGGGCAGGTGTGGGTCTGCTCATGCACCCCTCCGGTTCAGCGCCAGTACGTTGGAGTTTACCCCTGTGAACAAGATGGTCACCTCCTTTTGACTTCATGTCAGTGGACAGGCTTTGACTCTTTTCTGTGCGTTTGCACCAAACACCCATTCAGAGTATCCAGCCTTCCCCTCCAGGAAGCCCATTGTTCTGCTGGGGGACTTTAATGCTCACATGGGTAACAGCAGTGAAACCTGGAAGGGTCTGCTTGAGAGGAACGGCCTGGCTGATCTGAACCCGAGAGGTACTTCGTTATTGGATTTCTGCACTAACCACAGTTTTTCCGTAACAAGCACCATGTTCATATATACGGGTGCCCATAAGTGTACCCTGCATCAGAGCACCTTAGACCTCAGTTCGATGATTGATTTTGTAATCATATTGACAGATCTGTGTCCGCGTGTTTTTGACACTTGGGTGAAGAGAGGAGTTGAGCTTCCAACTGATCACCACCAGCTGGTGAGTTGGATCAGACGGTGGGGAAAAATGCCAGATAGACTTGGTAGACCTTGGTAGATCTCCTGGTAGGCCCAGGAGATCTTCAGCTCACAAATCCAACGGAACTCCTGCAACCTGAGTGAGCATGGGTTACATTGAGCCTGAATGGGTGACGTTGATGTGGTGAAAGAATGTTTCTGTTGAACATCTGCCCCAGCTTTTGCAGCATCCTTTTGCAAGGCTGAAAATGTCCTTTTTACCCTGGACTGAAAGGACTTCTCACACCAGTTTTTTACATTTGTCTGACCACCCTGAAACAGCAAGGGCTTTGTGTATTTGCGGAGGTGACAGGTGGCTTCTGTAATTGAGCTGAGGCAGTCCATGATGATAATACTGAAGAAACCAGACCAGCTAAGAGGAGTTAAAACAGTGTTACAGCAGCAAAGGTTGTGCATAACCTTCCCCGGTGCTGAAAGACCACACCGTGGCACGACTCCACCACTTCATAGCTGGATATTCATTCTAATAAAATCAATATAAAGTAGATCATGAAGGCGCTGAAATTTGCATAGCAATAGCAAAAAGAATGCCAATCCTTGGTGGAGTATCCTATAATACGCGATCCTGCTGCGCTCTCTAGAACTGTTTCGTTTGGAGAAAGATGGCGTTGATCAGAAGCTAAATTAGCTTAGCCTTGTGCATGGATGTGTGAATTTGTCATCAGTGCCAGTTTTACTCAATTTTTTTTATTTAATGAATTTATTTAGCTGGAATGATCTGTCAAATCACTGTAGTCTTCTGTAACTCTCTTGAGGATTACATTGTTAATTTCCCACCTAACCCATTGAAACTGACTTGCTTGATCCAATACGATAATCCCTTTCTGCTACTAACAACTGTTAAAAGGTGTTAACATCAACAGGTAGTTCTGAGATAAATCAAGGTCCATTCCTTATTTACTCACATTCAACGCGAGAATAATCCATGCAGCTGCAATAACATTCTCCTTGATGTTCCAGGATGAATTTTGCCTCAAATTGCCCCTCAGGGATAAATAAAGTATTGATTGATTGATTGATTGAATGCCTAACTGGTCTACAGGAGTAAATTACATGTAGCTGAACCATTTGTGATAAATACAAATAGTTCTACTCTATAAAAGAAATCGAAGTATGCATTCTCACCAGTGTTCCCAGTACAAAATTGTTTTGCTGAAATTCAGAGGAAGATCTCACCGGTTTCCACAAAATGGAACAGCAAACAATAATTCCAAAGATGAAGTCATTACAAAGAAAGTAATTATCAGACTGGAAGCGTTTTTATATGTGCTGTGTATTATAATAATAAATGATGAATAAGTAAAGTGTCATTTATTGTTATATTTTGACAGATATGGGAATTATATACTGTATAAGATTATTAAAAATGGGGCTGTTTGAAAGGGGTGTTTTTAGAGGTTATTCAGAAAACCAGGTAAGGATGTTTGTCCAAGATGGCCCAGGATGTTGGATGTGTATTCACTGCGGAATTAGACTAATATGTGAATTCATCAAACTCTTATTGTTTCCCTTCTCTAAATGACAGGAAATTTAAATGCTCTTACTAAGACACACATAACATTACAAATATCAAAGAAAGCATCTAGTTTTTTTAAGTTATTCCACTCAGGAAAATGAGAACGAGTCCCTGATAAATATAACCTAACGTATGAAAGGAGTCTGACAAACTGTACAAATACCTCCAAGCACAGCAGACATTCATCATCAAAGAGGTACTGCATGGATATTCATTGATATTCTGATACTGTAAACAGTTGAGGATGGCTGCTACACCGTCGGAAGTCACTGTAAGAGGTTAGGTTTTACGGTCCCGATTACACCCACAGAAAATCACAACGGTTGCTGAAGTACCGGTGCCTGTGAATATTTAATGTTTTTTTCCCCGCTGTGAATGTTGAGGGTGGAGCGTGGTTGTAAGAGTGATGCACCGTTCCATCCTTCGCTGAAAACTGCCAGATGCACGCTGCTCCTTCTGAGATGTCCCATCCAGGCGAGATGTTTACCTCAGGTCTGTCAAAGTGTGCACTTCAAACAGTTCCTTAAGAATAAATATGTGAGGAAAACGGCTTATACAGATGTAGCCTTTTGGGGAATTTAGAGTTTACTTCTTGATTATCATTTTAGTAAAAAAAAAAAGAAGAATGTTTTGTCACAACTCAAAAATTCAGATGCTGTGTTAGGTCATCCAGCTTTAAGAAAAAATTTAAACCCTGATGACAGATGCACCAAAGGATTTTCCAGTCGGGCGAACATGTCGTATTATTTTAGGTCGTCCTTGCGTGGGGGCGCTGTGAGGGTAGTCTGCCCACACCTGTTTCGTCGGAGCCACAGCGCTCTGAATTTTCAGGGGTTTCGCAGCTTTGCGCCTGCTGGGGCAGGTCGGGCTCAGGAAGGCAGGTTTGGACTTCACTCACACTCCTGGTCGTTCCGCAGAACTCCACCGTCTCCCTACAGGACCCTGCTCCTTACAGGAGGCGACCCACGCGACTGAGCGCTTCGGAGGGGCGAGCCGTGCGTCCCGGTGCTAGCTCTGATGTCCCCGCATTTGCATGATTTTGTTTGGCAATATAGGGAGAAGGCCACTGGGGGTAACGGCACGCCGCAAGGGGGGGGGGGGGGGAGGTCAGCGGAAAATCCCCCTCGGCCGCAGGCAGCATCACCTCGCCTGCAAATCAGAAGGAGCCGGCTGATTTAAATTCGTGTGGGAGTGTGGCAGTGTTGCCATTAATTCCTCAAAAGGCAAGACCGCTGTACCGCGTTTCTTAATCTCTGACAGATGCTTTCGCCAGATCAATAGCCTGCCTTTTTTGGTCCTTAAAGGGAGATTGATTGCTTGGAGACGCCCACGTCTCCATTTCCACCTCTCTCACTCCTCATTATTGCTCCAATTAGTCACTCGCTGGGGATCTAGCAGTAGGGTGCTGGAGGGGAGGGAGCTGGGGACAAGTGACCCCCCTCTCCCCCCACCTCCCTCGGGGATCGCTATCAACGGCCAAGTTATCAGCGGTGCAACCTCTGGCATCGGCTCTTTGCCATCAGGGGGAGAGAGAGACTGAAGTGGATCGAGCAGCCAGAGCATCACTTTGCAGTGGTAGTTATGTGGCAGGTAACGGGACGAGGAGGGAAGTTGCTCTAGGTTTGGGTTTTGGGGGGGGTGTCAGAAGGGAGGACAATCACAATGTTGCCGTCTCATTAATTATTAAGCAGCCCCCATTCTCAGTTCAGCTCTTCTCAGTTCTGCATTTTCTTTGGTGGGTCTGAAGCAAGGAGAGGGTGCCTTTTTTTTTCGACAGCTGTACGAGTGTTTATCAGCGAGGCTCCGTGTGGATCGGGCGCGGAGACGAGCATCGCAAGCAGCACCAGAGGCTGCAGCAGTCACAGCGAGCGGCGGCGGCAGTGGCAGCCTTCCCCTCGCGCTCTCTCTCTCTCTCTCTCTCGCTCACTCGCTCTCCCGTTTTCTTTTTTTTTTCTTTCTGGAGTTGAGCTTTGAGAAGAGGACCGAAAAAAGAAGGAGAGGTAGAAAAAAAAAGCCAGGGAAGCGAGAGGGCAAGTGGGAACAGTGTTTATTAGCTGTCGTCGGGACCCGAACGCAGACCTGGCTGCTCACATGCCGATCGAATTTGTTTGCAAAATCAAATTTGCTGAGGAGGATGAGAAACAGAAGGGCAGGCAGGAGGGGGACAGGGAGAGTCTGATCGAGGAGAGCTGTGCACGTCCGGTCAAAGACCTGGCCGGCTTCGCCAACTCCTGTTCCCTGCACGGGATTAACCACATCTTCGTCGCGGGCCGCCTGGGCGTCCGGCAGACCCTCTGGGCACTGGCCTTCCTGCTGTCTCTGGCGTTCTTCCTGTACCAGGCGGCCAAGTGCGCCATCTCGTACCTGGAGCACCCGCACGTGACCGCGCTGAGCGAGGAGGCGAGCCGGGAGATGGTGTTCCCCGCCGTCACCATCTGCAACATCAACCGCTTCCGATTCTCCGCACTGACGGACGCCGACATCTACCACCTGGCCAACCTGACGGGGCTGCCGCCCAAAAACAAGGATGGCCACAAGCCCACGGACCTGGAGTACCCTGCCCCCGACATGCAGGACATCTTCAACAGGACGGGCCACCAGTTGGAGGAGATGTTGAAGAGCTGCAACTTCAGTGGGCAGAACTGCTCAGCCAGAGACTTTTCTGTGGTGAGTCCAACGAGTTTCCAGAAGCATGTCTGTCCTCATGCCGGGGTCTCCGGAACTTCCTTCTGGATCTGGGTGGCCCGGTCCTGCTGGTCCAGTGACATGCGGTCCTTAAATACGAGGGCTTACCGAGCCGCTGTCTGTTTGTAAATTGTTCTTTCAGCCACATCTCTCACACCCAAAGGGGATATCGAAAGTTTAATGGAGTCGTGAAACTTGAGTTTATCTCCCACTCTTAGTCGTGTCGAATTGTCAGTCAGCCGTAGCATTACGCTGGAAAACATGCGTATGGGCGTACTCGAGACAGGTGGGCATGTGATGCTATTGGTTTTGACGCCCTTCTATAAACGCAGTTTTGGAGCCGTGTGGATCTCCTCCTGCTTACCGGGGGGGGGGGGGGCACCTGTA
>JAABNX020000020.1:66917-78282 GCA_015163995.2 Mormyrus lacerda | reverse complement strand
TAGTGCAAGCTGAATCCTTGGGTTCCTTTAAATCAGAGCTAGATAAGATTTTAACAACTCTGAGCTATTAGTTAAGTACTCCCCAAGCGAGCTTGATGGGCCGAATGGCCTCCTCTCATTTGTATATTTCTTATGAATTCAATGCCTTCTACACACACACTTTGTGATGTGGATATAAGCAGCAATGGATATTGTTCAGTAACCACTGGCAGGATTGCATTAGTGTTAATCTTCACCTTAAAATGATTGCAGCTCTGTAACTTTTTTTTTTCTTGTTTTTTTTGGGGGGGGGGGGGAGTGGCGGTTGCTGTATTTCTGGTGTGACGCTACAATATTACTTTTGACTTTTCTACAAAATTGGATTTCTTATGTTGCTCCAAAAACACCACGCTGTGCCATTGTGAAAATCTACAAAATATATTTTTGCTTCAGAAAATATAATAAAATAAAATATTCTTGGAATATAGCCAGGAAAACAAAGTTTTATATAAATCCTGGAGCATTTCACTCTTCTCTAGCCAATTCTTTGCAAGTTGATGGGAGTTTGAATCCAAAAAAAGATGTCAGGTTGTCTCCGTGATTATATAACATTTACAGCATATGGATGCCAGTTTAGATAGATCAATTATTTAAAGTCAGCTGAAATACTTGCTTTGGCAGTCAATAATCACATCAGAATATCGATCTCAAAAATATTGACCCTTTGTCATCTCCATGCACTTGATGGAACTCATAACAGAGGTCTGAGTGCTATTTTTCTGCAAATGATGTGTCAATTCTCTGACCAGGATGAATTTGATGAGATTTCCTTTGGGTATGTAAGAATATGTCTGGTGATTAACTTATTATTGTTATAAATTTAAATTAGGGTACAGGTACCCTACCTCCGAATAGGATGAAGGTGAACATACGACTATGGGATGTAATGTTTGTGCCGACTCCATGGATGTTGGCATTCAGGTGGAATTCCCCTCTAATTGGGCCACATTTCCGTCATGCCTCCGGTGACCGGCCAAGGGCTCCCCTGCTGCTCTTTCCACTGCATGGGCGTGCTTCAACCTCTATGCGAATTATGGCAATTCCCTAATCCGTTACACGTTCAGGTGGATTGTGGGAGACGGCAAGACACACTGTTTGCGTGGTCCTCTATACGACCTTCAGGGAGACCATGGATTCAAAATCCAAAGTGGGCTTTTGTGTGTCAGAGTCCCGCAGAGTGTTTGGAAGACAAAAAATTATGGAATTCAGTGGTGCAATATAGCATTTATGCGTGAACGAGTTAAGTGGTCACACTGAATGGCCGAGCCAACCTTTTTATCAATATGGAGTCATTAAGATGGGGGTGGGGGGTGCTTCGGAGCCTGACCAGGGGCATGTAGACATAACTCAGGGTGGACGGGAGCTTTGATTACAAGCAGAAGGTACCATGAGAAAACCACTGAGTGCTGCAAAAAAAATGTTAAAATATGTTGGGAATCTGGAATTCACTGCGCACGCCCTGCATGCTTTTTATTATGATCTCCCAGCTAGCAAACCTGCCGTGCAGAACCAGCATGCTGCCTTTCTCTTTCCTTTTTCTCCATCTGTCTTTTACAGTTTATCTTTCTAGAACATATGGGATGGATTCCCTATTCCCCTCTATTATCTCATCTTCCTGGTTACAAGAAGGTCCAGGAACTACTGATTGAGTCAGCAAGAGACCTGTGGATGTGGGTGTGGCATCCTTGGGTGGGGGGGGGGGTTGTGCGGGGGCGGAGGAGGCCGATTAATCCTTCCTCCGTGAGAAATGAAGCCCTGTCATTCCCCTTCTTGTTTTCGGCGCTTTGATCAAGCCTGTCTGTAATTAGAGGCTGTGCAGGACATGACAGCCCCACAGACTGTGAAACCCAGCAGAGCAGGGACCCCTTTAGATCTGCTTTGGAAAAGCCAGTAATGCAAGGTGTCGGAATTATTCCCCGGGAATATCCTTATTCCCAGCCGCACCTCATTTCACCGTCTTATGGGTAATAAAGATTTCATGTATTCATTTTGCTCTGGGAAGAAAAACACATTATATAATGGTTTGACATTTCTTTCCTTTTTTAAAAAAAAAGTCCAAAGATCTAAATATCAAGTTGAGTGTTAAGAGTGCAGAGCAGTGAAGCCAGGATCCAGGCTTAGCCAAACCTATATCGCTTCCTGTGGCAAATGTGTCCCTTCCCCAGAAAGTGGAGCTTTGATTCGCTGAATGATGAATTAATTGATTAAATAATTATCCCCATATGGGAACAGGCAGTAACTAAGATTAAGGACACAGTCTTGCAGCTTTGTAACCCCTTGTTTACCAGTAGAAGGATACCGCTGGCCCAGCCATCACAGGGAAAGGTTTCCATTTGCTTTGGGTAAATCTGTCAACGTTTGATATTTCCATCTTCCATACCTGGGTAGCCAGTGTAGGCATGAAATCATACATAATGTATCATCCTGGACAAAACTTTTCTAGTGTCAGCCTCAGTGAGAGTACAGTTATCAAAGTGGTGTATTAATGTTAATTTCTCAGAATACATTACATAAAAAGTGGGCAAATAAAACTTTTGACATTTTTAAGTGGGATTACTTTCATGCTCATGGAATGTTCAACATGGTCAACAGACTGTTTTGACTGGACCACTTGGTCAGAACCATGATTAGAATCTCGATGGAATGATAACGTATCACCACCTTTGGACTCTCTGGTGCACCAATGGTGCCGTTATGGTGTGCGTTTCATGAAAAGTGCGTGACGGGAAACGCTGGATTAGCAAAGACTTCACTGTCCCCTTACGTTTGCTAACAGAACGGATGGGGATTTTTTTTTGCTGAAACTGATATTATGAGATCAACTGTGGGACACTGGAGAAAAAAATCATTTAGAGTTGAAGAAAAGGCCAGCTGTTATTGGCTGTCTGCCAAGGGTGAGGATACTGCATGTAAGACTGTCAACCACAGACAGTGTGAAATGTTGCCGTGGGAAAGGCTGAGTACCAGTAGCGACGAGGAAGTCGAAGATGCATATCGGTCCCTGTCAGCACCACGGGCGAATCTCAGCTACTTACAGATCTTAACAAGTAAAGTTTGAATATTGTGTTAAACACAGTAAAATGAATACAGAGGCGGTTTTGGGCCAATATTGCAGGTTGTCGTAGCCTCTTACCTCTTCACATTTGTTATGCTAAGTAGGTGAGCACACTTTTCCCTGTTCACTTATAACCCAGCGGAAATGTCCTCTCTGCGGCCATTTTTGATTACTCCTGTTATTTTGCTCCTAAACCTGTGCAACTTACTGTGTCCCCCATTGATTTTAGTGGAAAAATTCATGGTAGGTGCCCTTTCCATGTGATCCCTCCCTCGGATTTAAGCCGACAGCCAACCTTATAACGAGGCCAGTTTCTAAGACGCAGAGTTATGAAATAGAAGCTCTCCTGCCCTTCGATGCTTTTCCATGCATACAAACAAACATACACACACATGTATAACACTTTACATTAACTGCACTTTCATAATACATTCATAGAACATCTATAAGCAGCATGTAAGTATACCTTAACATGCTAACACACCTTAACTGCTTTAATACTGTATACAGGTGCTACAAACATATAATTATATAACATTTGTTGGAAATGTATATTAAAGCAATTAATATTAATAGCTATTAATAAAAAAATGTTAATACATACTTGCATGCTGCTTATGCATGTTCTATGAATGCATTATGAACGTGCAGTTAACACACACACATACACACACACACAGGTTGGTAATTATATCTTTGCGGGGACTCTCTATTCACTGTTATGGGGAAAACGTTAATCCCAACATGATGACCTTAACCCCTACCCAGCTGTTACCTTAACCATAAATAACCAAACAAAATACATTTTTACTTTTTTGATTGCATTCACAGATCTTTGTGGGGACCTGAAAAATAGTCCCCACAACATAAAAAACAAAAAAAGATTTGTGTGATACATTTCGTCCCTATAATGTGTAATATAGACCGTATCCACAAACACACACAAACAAAATAAATTCAAAGATATTTTTAAAAATACAGTGTTGAATAAGACGTTAAATCCTTTTGACATTAATAGTTTTCCAATTCAGCTACGCCAGTGTTGTACAACACAAAACTGTTAAGTTTTCATTGTTGATCAATAAATGCTATTTAGCACTTTAAAGCGACACAAAGTAGTAATCAGGTTTAAAGATCTCTTTTTGTAACCTCTGCAATCGACCGGCCGCTTCAAGTGTCTTGTTTATAATGCCACTTTAATTTTCGTTTAACAGCTTGTTAATGGTCAACTCCCAAAGTTTCAGAGTACCGTAGCAAACAATTTTTGTTTGTGTATCTTTTTCAATCATGGATGAGATGCGCAGCAGCTTGTGTTTTTATTTTCTGTACTGAATCTTGTTATAAACGTGGGCTGCGATCTGGTGGGTCGTGATTTCAGACGGGAACATTTAGTGGCAAATCCTAACTAGACATTCAGGATTTGAATTAAATGATAGAAATCTCAAGCCTCTTTTAAGTTTAGGTAAAGAAAGTTTTTCCTGTCTCAGATATTTTTTCTGATACGCTTTTTTAGTTATGTTTTTAAAATGCATAATTATGTATATGTGCTGTATCGCAAAGAATGAGTTTAAATACTATCAATTACTTTACAGTATAATATGCATTGAATAGTTTTAACTGCTGTTCTTAACAAGAGTCTCTGTGACTCTCAGAGATACAGGTAACCCACATTTTAAAATATTGGAGAAAATATTGACCAAACCATATTTGTCATGAGAGCACTAATTTTTGTGTATGATCAATTAGGCCATAGTCATTTCTGCTTACTGTATGGCTTAGTGAGCTGCTTGCATGGTGATGTCACTCACCAGCCCACTGTTGTTTACACCCTACCTGGCAATGATTATGCAAAACATCTGCTAATCCGCGAAATCTGAAGGATTCTCAGGCTCAGAGTCACAGGAGGTTAACCCTAGGATGGAGGCCAGACATTTCACTGAATCCATGGAAAAAATTGCCTTGGCTGGTTTGCTAAATTTGCATCTGGTTAGCATTTGCTATGGGTCATGTCTCACGGTAAGTCTTATTGTCAATGTAATATTCATGAGCAGCCAGCAGGTGGTGCTTTTGTTGAAGAACCAGATGTCCAGGCTGCCACCTGCAGAAGGGAACTTGCTGCTATATGACTATGGGCAACATTTAACTGTTGCACCCAGTGAATGTGTGAATGTGTGTGAGGCAAGATGCAGAGATGCTGGTGGTTATATTGGCTGCCTTCGTATACAAGTGATTTTTCGTAAAACCACCTTTCAATAAACAATATAAATCCACAAAACTGCTTTATAGTAGTTCTTATCTAACATATTATTATAGTTTAAAATCTGCTTTAAAGGCTTTGCAATGGTTTTGTGTGGGAAATACATTCCATCCTTTTCGCTTGTCTTTGTATTCATCTGCTGTGGTTTTATTTGCGTGGTCAATAATGGGAAGTCTGAAGGCTCTGAATGCGCTTCTACATAAAAGTCCACCTCAAACATTCCACAACATTGATTACAAAAGTCCGCCTCAATATTTCTGAAACATTTATTGTGAAAATGAAAGTGCTTTCTGAAGAATATTACTTGTTTAGATAATTTAGATACTGGTGCACTTATTTCTTGCGGCATGCTACCACACCCAGGCATTTCAGTTGTTGGCTAATGTACTGTGCTGATTTAACGCAGTAAGTGGTTTAAAACAACTTTCGATTAGCCTTTTTTAACAAGCCTCTGTGTACTTTCCTGTGCTGCTCCCCTGAACGTCAAAACTCAGATCTGTCACTTCCCTGATTGCCTCCATCATGCTAATACACTTCAAGGCACTACTGGTGTGTCACCACATGGAAGGTAAAGCTGCAGGCAGAAAACACTAGTAAAGGGACTTACAGCAGAATGAATCTAAGTCTCTCGAAAATCCCACAAATAAATCACATATACATATCTTTCGGAAGTACTTGGATTAGCAATTCCAGGATTATACTTTTAAAGAAAAAAATAAATAAATAAATTACTCGCCAATAGGGTTTTTAGAGTGATAGTATTCTGAGCTGTGTTCTGTTGAACCCATATTAGTATGTATTCACTAATGAGACATATAAGCACTTATGTAATTCGCTCTGACTAAGAGTGTCTGCTAAATTCCATAAATGTATATATACAGTATTATGTGTGTGTGTGTATATAATGATTTATTTGTGAGATTTTCAATACAGTGCACACGTAGAAGCTCACCTGTTGTGACTTAGTCAGAAAGAAAAGACACACTGTGGAGTGAGAGGTAAGAAGTGTGCACTGAGTACAGTTTGTTGCCACATGACCAACCACCTCAGGAGTGAGAACCGGAGTGCAGCCATGTGGCGGGTGATACTTCAGCACCACACCAGTCCGAATGGACCAGTGTGAGTCATTTTTACCTCGGTGGCTGGAGGGCCAATCCTGCCACCAACCCCCCAACTTTTTCCCTGTATGTTGGACCTCCTTATAGGGTTGGATGTAGATTAACATCGTACCAAGAATGAAGCAATTGCAGGTTAAGGGCCTTGCTCAAGGGCCAAATAAATTAGAATCACTCCAGGCACTCACAGGATTTGAACCAGCAAATCTTCCAGTTGTTGACATAGATGCCTAACCTCAGAGCCGCCACTGCACCCTGTGGAATAAGATGGCAAAAATATTCACCCCCCCCCCACAAAAAAATAAACAAAAGTTGAACAAGAAATACTACATCATCTAGACATGAAACCATTTAATTTAATTACACCACTGGGAGACACAAAGTCATTAATCGATGCACAATGTTCAAAAGTAGAAAAGTGAGGATATAACAGAAACTTTCTGTTTGCTGGAAATAAGCAGAAGGTTTGGCGCAAGGAGCATAGAACTGTTTAGGAATGAAAAACATTTCTGATATGGAGTCCACTGAGACGGTTCCTGATAACACGCACAAGGTTGTCGACCCAAAACATTTCAAGAGCTCTTGTCCCAGTAGACAACTTACCTGGAAGTTCTGATGAGCTGGTGCAGCACCATTAAACAACGACAGTAAAAATGCGTCCGAGTGGATTTCTGAGCAAAACCTTTATGGAAAGTGCCCTTGTTGGTAAATTACCGGTGTAATTCAACATAAATACCATTTCCTGGAATAAAACAACTGCTGACATGATTTAATTAGATGTCCGGGTAAGTGGGCGCAAGCTTGCAGTTCTATATTTACTCTCCAGCTCTCAACATTACCAAGACCCCCATTTGGTCACATTAATAGGAGGTTGTGTTGATAAGAAATCTTTGTATGTGTTAACAAGATGCTAATGATTGTTGCACCCCTTCTGGGAGCTGCTAGCGTATGAGAGGGAGCATCTTTTTGTTGTTGTTTGGCAAAATAAATGAATAAATATGCAGTAAATTTGCATTGACAGTTGACTCAGTGTGTTGTACCTTAATGGCTTTGGAATTTGTCCCGAATGTCTGCTAAGTATCAGCTGAAGCCCGTCAGACATTAACAGCGTTGACGATAAGTTCTGTTGATAGTTACATTTCATCCTCTGATTAAGTCATTTAGATGCTATTTTTTATTGTGTATTTCCACTGAGAAATGGAAGGGCATCAGGAAGCAAGACGCTTTGTACTGTATGAATACGAATTTATATGTGGGTTTGCCCTTTTAGAACCAGTCAGTCCTGGTTTGGTTAAAGGTAAATATGCTTGATTCTTGCTATGCACTTTTTAAGGTCAATTTGCAGAAAAGGAGCTGAAATCTCAACAGAAAATGGGTTTTCCGTGGACCAGAAGTCCCCATTCAGGGAAATATTTGTTTGCAGATTTTTGATTGTGTGACCTGAAGTTCAAAGCCTGGTGGTTCGTGAAAGCATGGAATGTAAACTTGTGCGACTGCAGCCCTTGCCTGTGCGATCGAGAAGTGATTAAAATAGTCAGTGAAAGCGTTCGCACGAAGAGCAGTGGCTGGACAGGTGATCTGCTGGATTAGTTGGAAATTGCAGTTCATTTGCACTTTTCTTTCTGATAGAATGGAGGAAGTTTGCAACTATTTCCTGCAGGATAAGACAGAGATTGTGTAAGTAATGGAACTGGATGGTTTGAAGTGCAAATGGAGAAGATTCTCAGAGAGCTTAAGGAGGTTGTTAGCTTGTGGGTCATGGTATTGTGCACACGGAGCAGGGCCTGGTGGGGAGACAGCGGTGCCAAAGTTTAAATAAGCTGCCAGTGGGGCAGGTGTGAGGCACTCCTGGGTGCTGTAGAAAGGGAGCAGGATCCCTGCAGTGTTTCCTCATTGTAAAACCTTCACGAGACATACAGCCTCACAGAAAATGGCATTTGGTTCGGCTCCCGGAGCCAAACTCGGATGTACAGAAATATGCTCCAAATTGAGGGGAGAGGGATAATGGGGTCTAGAGGATCCAAGACAGGCAGAGCAACATGCCGGCTGCGGTAGTAATGGAAGACCAGAGAATATAACAGCTAAGGTTAGGGGATACCAGCCTCCTGGTTTAACCTAGTGCCCATTGGTTATTCTTTGGTTCCTATTGGAATAGAACACTGCAATCTCACCAACAATGCATTTAAAGGACTCTTTTTCCCAGAATCCATCTACAGTGGGAGGAGTGATGGGTTTGAAGCTTGAGCAAAGCAGGAAGCGGGTAAAAATCCTCTCATCTCATCCTCTCACTTTACAGGATCAGCAGACCCAAATACTAGTTTCCTGTACTTTTTAAAACCTTTACAGATGAGTGCACAGTACTGTGCATGGCATACAGATTGTACAGCTCCATTTTAAATCTTGTTGGCAAAGTGGGCTATTGTTCGTGGGTGAATTTTATTCACGGTGCGAAAACATACATTAATATACGCTAATAATGCCATTGTCTCACAGCTACATACTATGTCACACTCTCTGAGTAACCCTTTTTTCACTCTGCTGAAATGCCATGTGGGAAAATGCAGGTTAGACGTGTGAGAGGTAGAATAATGAAAGCTTTTTCAATAGAAATGTCATTGTCAAGCTTTATTTTCTATGAATTTTTGCGCAGTAGTAAGATTCTGCAGCACTTCCTCTGTATGTGACTGTTGATCAGAGGCATCACTGTAGCCTCACTATAAGAACTCACTGTGTTTGTGCTCGCTGCATCCAGACACGATGCTGAAAATGAAAAGCAAATATAGGTGGGGGCCCAAAATACTGATTGGGTTAGAGGATGGGTCATGTGACCAACAGGGCGGCAAGCGAGTGAGTCTCTCACATTTCCACTTACCGCTGCCACTGCGGACATGAGGTGATTTACATATATGCTGGCAATTATGACAATGAAACAAGAAGGAAAACAAACCAGTCCACTGGGAATGGAGTGTGTCACGCCAGCCTAGTGTGTTAGACGACAAACCGCTTAGCGGGCGTTGCTTTGCAGTGATTTTATGCCATAGCGGCGTGTAAGATGAGCTGTGCTTGGCGGGATCCAGTGTGGCGGTAGGAGATGCCTCTGTTAAAGCGGCGCTATCAGGGAACCGCGGTGGTTCCAGCGGCCAGCCCTCCAGTGAGTGAACGTGGATCTCAGACAGGCTGGTTGCACCGGCTAACCCTGCCGTTCCTGGTGGGGACACTGGGAGACCCCAGAGCCAGGTGAACTTCCCAGAAAAGCCTTGGATGATGCGTGTGTGTGTGTGTGGATTAGGTTTATATTAAAAAGTAGGGATCAAATGTCCCCCACAATGTGATAAAAACCTGTTTTTTTTGTTACATTGTGGGGACCATTTTTCCAGTCCCCACAAAGATCTGTGAATGCAATCAAAAAAGTAAAAATGTCTCATATCTTGTTCGGTTGCTTATGTTCATGGTTAGGGTTCGGGCTGGGTAGGGTTAAGGTCGGCGTGCTGTGCTTAGGGTTTTCCCCATAGAAATGAATGGAGAGTCCACACAAAGATATAATTACAATCTTGTGTGTGTGTGTGTATGTGTGCCTGTTGGCCATGTATACTGTTTATTAAATCGTGGGGACATTTGATCCCCACAATGTGATAAACACCTGTTATTTTGACCTTGTGGGGATAGTTTCCAGTCTCCCTAAGGGGACACTCAATTTTACAAAAACCCGTGAAAGAGATCAGAAAAGTCAAAAATGTCGAAAGTCTTGTATTTTGTTTGGTTGCTTATGGTTAAGGTTAGAGCTGGGTAGGGGTTAAGGTTGTCATAGTTATGATTACGGTTATGGCCATAGAAATGAATGGATGGTCCTCATAAAGATGTGAATACAAACAATATATATATATATTAGATTAGATTAGATTAGATTAGATTCAACTTTATTGTCATTACACATGTACAAGTACAAGGCAACGAAATGCAGTTTAGGTCTAACCAAGAGTGCAATAAGCAGCAAGTGCAGGATATAGGTATAATTTATAAGTTATAAGTGCACTTATGTGAGATACGTACAGGGAGAACTATGGGAATTATTTACAGATGAAAGTACTGTGAGCATAATTTACAGGTGCTATTAACAATTAGAGTGTACAAATAGAGGAACATAGTATACAGGTTGCTATTAACTATAAACAGGAATTGCAGATTGATATGAACATAATATACAGGTAGCGGATTACTAAAGCAGGAATTACAAATAATAATTTACAAATGTATGGATACATTTATCAAATTTACAAAATGTATATGTGCAATGGAAATGTGCATATACAATGGATATGTACAGTCTAGTGCAACAGATTAAGTAGTGCAATGGTCATGGGGAGAGTGTAGGGGTGTATGGAGTGGGGGGGCAAAGGTGACAGTGGGGGCAGAGTTCAGTAAGGAGACAGCTCTGGGAAAGAAGCTGTTCCTCAGTCGGCTGGTTCTTGTCCTTGGGCTTCTGAAGCGCCTGCCGGAAGGCAGGAGAGAAAACAGCTTGTGGGCGGGGTGAGAGGAATCCTTTAGAATACTGCGTGCTCGACGCAGACAGTGTTTCTTCTGAATGTCCTCAATGGTTGGAAGTGGAGTCCTTATGATGCGCTGGGCAGTTTTCACCACCCGCTGCAGTGCCTTACGCTCCGCAACAGAGTAGCTTCCGTACCAGACTGTGACACAGTTTGTTAGGATGCTTTCTATTGTGCAGCGATAGAAGTTCACCAGGATGGCTGAGGACAGCTGGTTCTTCTTAAGTGTTCTCAAGAAGAAGAGACGCTGGTGAGCCTTCTTGATCAGGCTGGAGGTGTTGGCGGTCCAGGAAAGGTCATTTGAAATGTGGGTCCCCAGGAACTTGAAGGATGAAACAGACTCAACAGCCATTCC
>JAABNX020000020.1:16502-43261 GCA_015163995.2 Mormyrus lacerda | reverse complement strand
AGTTGTTTAGGAGGGAGATGGCGAGGGGAAAGAAACTGTTCCTGTGTCGGGTGGTCCTGGTCTGCAGGCTTCTGTACTGTCTGCCAGAGGGCAGCAGGTCAAAAAGTCTGTGTCCAGGGTGTGAGGGGTCAGAGATGATTTTCCCTGCCCGTTTCATGATTCTTAAGCTGTTTCACCTGTTATACAAGTCATATGTGTTACCTGGAAGGAAAATTCAGTCATAGCGCAGCAGTAAGCCAAATTATTTTCAAAAATATTGTGGTCACAACATAATTCTGTAATTTTCTCCTCAATCTATAAAGTTACTATCTACATTGCTACCTGTCTGTTTGTCTGTGTGAACGTAGCACTGTGTTTAGGACAGCGCTACTGCTGTGACAAGAGACTATAGACAGCTGTGTAACTCTAGGTGGACATTTTTGTAATGTCCCTTTTCAATGTTCTTTGATTAAATGGCTGTTCAGTCAATATCTTTTCAGACAGTACAAGAGTTTTCACTGATAAACTGAAAAGCTTCATGGGATGATCCTTCATGCAGCTCCTGGCCTCAAAATCTGTCAAACAACCCTTGGTGTAGGTCTTTTGTATTTTCTTCCACTGCCATCAAATCTTTACCAATCATGTAAACTTTCATTCTATACCTCCTGTGGATCATCTGTATGTAAAGCGTGAAGGTATGTTTGGTGGAGTCATTCCAGCGAGGAAAACATCATCTACTATAGAAAGGACTTTGATATCTGAGGCGAAGAACCACCGGAGAGAAGTTTCAGCGATAAACCTACAACAATTACACTGGCGTTCATATTGAAAAAAACACGAGTTAAACACAAATGCAAAATATAAAATGTAAGTTTTTCCAAGATATTCCTGGTCTTCAAGGCTCGACAACCCTGCTTTCTGAGTAAAAGCGTTACATACTCAAAAAAGAGGCAGGAGGTATAAGACGAGTTGGTTGTTCTTTTTATTCTCTAACAGAAGGATTAAAGCCTTATCAAATATTTAACGCAATGGCTAGCTAAATAAAATTCCATTGTTCTCGATATTTTGCATGCAGAATACCTGAATACACATACTCAGGAGGACAGAATATGATTTCTGTTGCTTTGCTGTTGCGTTATCACAGTAATTAAATACAATAAATGATGATCCACTGCCCAGTCCTCTCCCATTGGGCAGCATTGCAGCCTTATAATCCCAGGGCTGTGTGAAGTTTGCATGGAACCCATGTGCTGGTTTCTTTCCATAGTCCCCTGTCAACTGGTCAAGTTTACACATTGAGATTCACCCCATAATCCTTGGCGAGGAAATGTTTATGCTTAACTAGTAATATATACAGGAAGATGGAATTGCCTGCTAGGCATTGCTGCCGGTCACACCCCCTCGGTGCCCATGGGTCAGCTGCAGGGTCATCAGCCAGGAACCACTTCCAGTCTGTCAGAATCTTGGTGTTCACATTCCTTACAGTCTGGTCAGTGGATTCTCAACTCAACTCAAGAAGCTGGTCTTTTCCTGCTTGTAGCCCAAACTGATGGATTGAAGCGGCAGGGGTGTTCCTTCCAAAGAGGCCCGTTTCAGAAAGGCACCGTGGCAGCCCCAACCACTATCCGATGAATGAGTTGGTGTTTCCATCTATTTTACTTTTTTCAGCAGTCACATTGCCCTCCTGTAGCATGTAAATTGGTAGCACCAGAGCTTGTACTTCCCCGGGAGTTAGCTTTAGTCGATCTTTGCCAGGCCTTCTGAGAGCTGCTTCAGTATGGTTCTCCCCATCTGTGTACTGCCTCCCCAGGCTTTTAATGGGTTGCTCAGAGAGGAGTGGTATTTTCTCTCCCCCTACGATGAAATATGGTGGTGTCATTTCTTACTCCTCTTCTGAGAGACAGGCTCTGTGATTTTGATGGCTTGATCCTCATGTGGGCCCACGACATCAGCTCATCCATCCTTTCCAGCAGTCTTGACATGCATGCTGCCGTCTGAAGGAGGCTGGAGACATCGTCCATGTATGCCCTCGATGGGGGTAGTTTTTGCCTGGCTGGTAGAGAGATGGCACAACCCATAGCAATTCCTACTTCTAATTGTTGCCAGCCGGTGGTGAAGTCTTAACGGGCAAAGCACATCTGCAGGTCATTGAAATAGAATGCAACCATGTTCTTGATGCAGAAGGGCATGTGGAAGAACTCCATGGCATAGTCGATCAGCTGATGTGGGACTGATCCATATGCGTTCACCAAATCGAGCCAGACGACATGGAGATCTGTCTTCTCCCGCTCGGCCTTCTGGATCTGGTCCTAAATCATTGTTGAGTGCTCGACGCATCCTGGAAAGCCTGGGACTCCTGCCTTCTGGCTGTTGGTGTCTATGTAGCTGTTCTCAAGCAGGTAGGTGGTCATCCTTTTAGCCAGCACAGAGAAGATTTTTCCTTCTACATTCAGCAAGGTGATGTTCCTGAACTGGCTGATGTCTTCGGAGTTCGCTTCTTTGGGGATGAAGACCGCCGCAGCTCTTTGCCATTTGGATGGAATGAGTTGCTTTTTCTAGGCGGTTCTCATTAGGTACCATAGCAACTCTGGAGCTGATGAGGACCTTGCCTTTGTCATGACCTGCCTGACTTCACTGAGCTTTGGGGCATGACGTTGAATTCAGCAATTGGAGGGGTAGGCTAAGGCACGTACCCTGGTGTTCCTAATGGGACATTTTCCATTTTCTGTTCTCTAATGTGCTGTTCCAGTTGCTCCCTGGTAATTTTAGCTTCCCACTCTTCTTCTCCTCCAGCAGCTGTTTGGCATGCTTAAAGGAGACTTTGAAGAAGCTGGCTTGTTCTTTTTCTTTCCGTTTTCTTCACTTTCGGACATGTTCAGCTCTGCGAAGCCTGGACAGTCTTTGCCTGACCTCTTCCCAGATGGTTTTCAGGCCTTCTTTCTCTACTGATGTTGCCTTCTTCCAGTTCTTACAGAGTTACCGGCGCCTTCTTACCAGAGATATTCTCTCCTTCCCTTCTCTCTTTGGGCAATCCTCTGGTTGGAGGTCACCTCGCCCAACCTGTGCTTGCATACCTGGTATCTGGTTGAGCTCGGTTTCCACCCCTCCTCGCAATGATTCATCCAGTGCCTTGACCAGATCAGTGTCCAGCATTCGCCATGCCTCTACCTCGCTTGACTTTGGACATTTTAGTTTGCTCCTTCCAGCTGGATTCTTTGTCTCTATTTTGGCTCTGTCCTGTGTGAGTTATTGGTGACTGGGTCTTGGTGCTCACATAGGGGCTCGTCCTCCACCAGTAGACCTTCTTTCTCTGTACCGTCTTTGCCTTCTGCAGCTTTGCGTCCATCGGCTCTGTGATTTTCAACCTGGCTTTCGGTCCCTCTTGTCTCACCTGCTGGGGCAGTGCAAGGTTGCCGTTGGCCCTTCACACTTTTGTTTCCCCTGGTGGATTCACAACCCCTTATACGTGGTCACTTTCTCCCATCCACACCCGCACTTCCGGAGGATCTTTTCATTTCTTGGAGTTCTGGTGTTTGTCTCATTGTCCGTTTCCATTGCCATTGTTACCAAATTGTCCGTCCTGTTAGGCTCATCTTTCATCCCGCCTCTTGGAGGGCCTGTGGGTTGTTTCTTTGAGCTCTTCGTAGTTATGCTTTGGGTGTCCCTTCTCTGAGGTACTTGTGGCTTAGGTAACTAGCCGCCCACTCCCGGTGCAGTCTTTCCCTGCTGTCATTCAGTCTTTCCTGGCTGCCCTCCAGTCTTCCCTGGAATCCAACTGCTCTGTTCACAGTAGTCACTGGGTTACCAGCACTTCAGTAGTATATACAGGAAGATGGAATTGCATGCTTAAATACATTAGTGTCCCATTAATTGAATAAGTAGTTGGAAGATAGACACAAACATTAGTACTTAAGAATGTGTATATTGTAAAAAAAAAAAAAGCAGTCTCCGGAAAAATGTTTTCATTTGTTATATACAATGCCTGGTGGATCACTAATAAAGAGACACCGATGGTTTTTTTTTCAAGCAGTTAAGTTGACAAGGGCAAGAAGAATGATTGGCTGATGTGGGTCCATTTGCAGTGGTGTGGCCTTAGCATGCTCATAGGGGTTTTACGGAGGAATCCATCAATGATTTAAGGTGCTTGGAGACAGTCATGTCAGTGCAGGTAGCACTGGTTACCATTAGCAGCCCCGAATTCCATTCCCAAGTAAACGGCTCGCATACCAATATGAATTGCTGAGATCGGCTCTCCTTCCTTTGGGGATCTCGTCAATGTGTTCTCAGCCCGTAATGAAGAGTTTCTGGCAGATATCAAAACAGCCGGGGAGTCGTGAGACATCGACTTTTTAATCCTCCCCCCAACCCAGATCAAGTCAGCCTCCTGCTCTTCAGCTCTCTCAGTCTTTCTCACACACAGGGATACTTGTTAGATGTGATTTGGAAGATTACCGACAGCCAGTTCCTTAAATCATTTTAGTGTATTTGGAAAGTTGAGTGATTTGACATAGGATTCCCTATACTCTAGACTCTTCTGCTGTCAGTATCATAACCTAATCAAACACTTAAAGACACAGACACACACATGTGCTTGCTAAAGTCCAAGGTGATAAACCTTATAATTTCACTTTTATTAAATAAACCTGCTGTCAGACTTAAAGGTAAATTCATGATTTTTTTGTGTAATAGGAATGGTGTGGAGCTTTCAGGACGTGGAAAAGGTTGCTATACCACAGAGAGTTTGAGTCTCCCTTGTGAGGTCTTGGGCCTCCTGGTCCATGTTACCATTCCCGTCATTCACTTGCAGACACATGCTTTGGTGGACCGGGGGGGGGGGGCTCCTTCAGGAAAGACAGCAGGGACCCTTAAGATATTGTTCTCCATGTCTGTGCTCAGCACCGCTATTTGATCTGAGGGACATGTCGTTTGTGAGGTCTTCCTCTGAGCCGATGCGTGCACCTAGGAGAACATGAAAGCAGTCTCGCACTGCATTGTCTTTCCTCTGTCTCAGGTCAGCGTCAAACCTTTACAGCCACGTTCCTCTGCTTTTGTTGGTGTTTTGTTGGTGTCGCCTACAGAGGGCTGGGAGACTCTGCAATTGAGGAATAACATTTACATTTAAAAGAACAGAAAGCTCCCAAGCAGGCCTCTGTCCTCTTCCTCTGACCTTGTTGAAAACAGGGGAGCATAGCAGATAAGGAAATTTGTTGCACTTACCTGAGGACCCTGTAGCAGCAGTCTTCTGAGGCTGAGCAGAAGAAACAATTTCCTGTTCCTCCATTGGCTAATTAACATACCCTGGGGGAGATTTAGTTAAAGGTTCTTTTTAATTGGTTGGGAGGTGAAAGGGGCATAGTCTGGATCTGTTGTCTTTCCTTCTGCTTTGTACATTGGATAGACACAACAGCACAAGCTGTGTAAATTAACAAATGAATGTGGGAATGTTATCACTTTCTGCCTTCCCACAGATTAAACACAGCACCTCTCCTGCTCACCTGTCTGCATTTTTCCGGATAAATTGTTCAGACTAATTGAAAACTATAAATAAAATAGCTGAATGTAGGGCGAAGGTAATTCAAAACTTTGCCTGTCTATGAACTGAAACATCTTTTCATTATATGCATTTTCAGCTTTTTAATATTTCAAATGTATGCAGTTCCTGAGATTTTAATGTCATAAGGTGAAAAGTTAACCCTCAGGAAATTAAGTTGAGATTGGCAAGGAGAAATTGTGAGATGTGTTTATGGAAGCAGAATTTTTAATCCTGTTTGCAGAGGTCTATGGTCATGTGACAAAGCCCCAGCTGGCGACATTTATGTGTATTCATTGGATCGTTCTCTTAAATGATTTCTTTCTGCTTCGAACAGGCCTTTACTACGTGGCGGTTTGGTGTCATTGGGTCATGCCTCTGTGTCTGCGATCAGAAGGTCTCCAGTTGGAGCCTCGATAGAATAGTGGCATCTTTGTCGGACCCTTAACAGCAGGCGGGGGATGCCTAAGCTCCTGTCCCATGCACCTGAACGAATGAAGGTGCCCCCTGCTAATGTTTCAAGTGGCCTTTTTCAAAAACCGATGATCATGATCTGAACAGGATGAAAAGATGCTGGAGGGGAGTCAGATCTTAACAACCGCCCCGCAAAAACAGTCACCCTGTGCTTGGTCTCCAGGCTTTGCTCATCTGTGTGTGTGTGTGTATGTTTGTGTGAGCTGGTATACTTTACCTTATGGGGACACAATGTCCCCACAAAGTGAGGAATACCCATTTTTTTTCCCTTATGGGGACCTTATGGGGATTTCCTGGAAAATCTCAATTTAATAAAAATCTGTGACCGCAATGAAAAAACTAAAAATGCATAAACTCTTGTATTTTGCTTGGTTACTTATGGTTATGGTTAGGGCTGGGTAGGGGATATAGGTTGTAATAGTTAGCGTTAGCATTTTTTCCATAGAAATGAATGAGCGGTCCCCATAAAGATATGTTTACCCGACATGCGTGTGTGTGTGTGTGTGTGTGTGTGTATAAAAAATGTATGTGTCTGTGTGTATGTCTTAAAGGAGAGCAAGATAGTATATACAAAAACACAGCATCATTTCATGATCTTGGCAATATAAGCTCATAAAGACAGTTTAAAAGAATGGAGAATTTGATGCAAGTGTACACCTTCAAATATTTTTTGTTTTCATAATTTCTTTTTTAAAGCACCCCAACACTGCTGATCCAACCACCCTAAGAAAACAATTGTCTGAAGAACAGAATCAGAAAGATTTGTCTTAGAAGTGGCAACTTCTATGGTATAAACTCTCACTATTCAATACTCGTAACTGTCTTTTGAGACAGAGTCAGATTCTCCCATGGATTTGGGCTGACATATCCAGTTTGGCAGTATTCTCAGGAAGAACAATTTGTTCACACGGTCTTTCCTTTTAACCTCAAGACCTCCAGCACCCTTAGAATGTATACATTTGTCTTTGTGCAAACATTTTTTGGGAATTCGATAAGTGGAGATATGGCTGCCGTTAGAGATAATGCTGACCACGGATCAGACCTTGGTGTTTGGAGACTGCATCACGCGTTTGGATGGAATCCCAGGGGCCTGAGCTGGCAGATAGTGACCACACTCGCTGTGTGTCTGTGAGGATGGCACTGGTCCACACTGTCCTGTGCAATGCTCCTAGTTGTATGGGTCCTTTCCTGTAACTAGCACACACAGACTCAGCAGCAACATGCCTACACTTTTTCCTGTACAGAAGATCTACTCTTCACTGGACCACATATTCGGTTATGTATGCATTCATGCACAGTGTCAACTCCCCACAGGGGACAGACACACCTACGCGATAATATTTACTCGCAACTTTTCGCTCCGAAAAACCGATTGCTTTTATCCTGTGATACTCCATCGGTGGGATTTGGCCCTTTGCTGGTTGGATATGAAGGTGCTGTCAAGAATAGAGGTACGGCTAAAGCCACTTAGGCCTTTTGCTGAGCTTATTGCGCCACCTGGTGAATATGGCAAAGTGTGTAGCATTTCCCATTTGAAGTCGCCGATAAAATGCCGTCACTGAATCACACAGAGTGCGTCTGACTTTGAACTGCTGACTCTAACCGTGCAAAGAGTACAGCAGAGACACACACGTATGCGCGCATATACACACACACATACTGTACGCACACGCACAGAGCTGCTAGAATCAGCGAGCCAGTGGGAGGTCCAGGGGGTCTAGGGGTAGGTGGGGTTGTGTACACAGGTTCATTCTCTGACACTTCTGTCGAAGCAGATAAATCACGGCACTTGTTTTTGCATTTCTATTCAGTTGTATACTAGGCTTCACCATGTGGTGCTGTCCATCTAAGACAAAATAGCAAACATTGTTGGGTGCTGATTTGGTGATATTTCAGTATAGCAATACCTGAAAAAACTGAAAAAACAATGGTGGGTTGTTAGTACATCGATTAGTACATTAAGGAATAAATTGGTTTATAATGTACGTAATAATTCTGTTTAGGCCTGTGTCTGGGCTGTTCAAGGTCCCGGAATGTATTTTTTTCCCCATGTGAATCTGACATAGAGATCATGATTTTGATGCTGGGGCTAACCATTTAATTTTGATAAAATAATGCATGCTTTGTTAGGGAGAGCTCTTTGCAGTATGCAAATGGGATGTGTGCTGTGTGTGTGTTATAGCCATTCAGTGACCTCCATGCAGTCGGCAAAATTTATCTGGGGATGGGGAGGGGTCAGGGGGTGCTTGGGGATCATCCTGTCCCTGAACACGAGCAAGACACAAGTCGGGCATGCTTATAATAATGAAAAAACAAAGGAGACAGCCATAATAAAGTCAAGGCAGGCACCAGCCTCCATTTGTCAAGGTCAGCCAGCATCAAACAATCATAACAGTGCTGAATGTGACCCATAGGTGTTAGCCCAGTATACACAATGAAACCTGGGAAACACTCCGACGTCGCAGAGGACTGACTGTGCCGTGGATACAGCTTGGCACCTGTGACGCTTTTGTCCGGAATACAAATGGAGACATCTTCAAAGATGAAACCTAGGCTCCCATGCATGGAAAAAAGTGCATGGGTGTGATGTTCACAGATGCTTGTTTTTGTTACACTAGAATGAGACGGAGCTATAAAGAAACGAGAGCACGTCTAGAATGCATTCTGTAACACTAGGTAACAGATCCCCCTGCTCTCTGACTATGTTCTTTATCAAGATTCGAATATGTGTACAACTCAGGCCTCGTACCAGAGTTCATCTTTTTCTGGGTAGAGGTGTATCATATTGGCGCTAAATTTTAGGCTTAATGACTGAGAGGGTGGGCATCAGCATCCGCGTGCAGGCACAGGGCAAATTCCTGACACATCCAAAACACACAATGCGCATTAAGCTGCCCCAAGAGGCGTGATGAGTCGAGCGAGAGGGCGATTATGCCATAAGCTCCGTCTGGTGGTGTTCCATGCTGCAGGCCACGCAGCCGGCAGCGAGCGTGGGGAGGGGGGGGGCAACAGACAAATGAACCGGAACCATTCACTGTCCTGCGGGCCGCACACTTAGCATAATTAATAGTCTGCTGCCTTTATTTCAAGTGATTTCACTTTGGAAAATCCCTGGCTGCATTCCAGCGCTTTCCGTATGCCAAGCACGACCTCCCATCCCACCGTCAAAGTTCCAGAGATTCTTGGCTAATCTGATCTGCTTCTGATGGGGAAGCGGATTTTCTGTGTAATGAACTCTGAAATCTAAAGACGTGGGATTTTCGCGGAAGTCCCTGTGCTTGCGTTCTATGCTAATATCATAAAGGATCTTATTTTTACAGATGCCTGCCCTGGTACAGTTTTACAGCTCCCTGGTGGAAACTCAAGCTGAAAACAATAGACCTTATCAACTGATTTTGAAAGGGCCATTGAGAATTGAACTTGTCAGCATTACTCAGCAACAGATCTATTTGCAATTGATAAAGCCAAGCTACTGTTTTTACCAATAGATCTACTCATGAATAATGCTGACCATCTCAATTGCCAAATACCCATTTAAAACCAATACATATGGTGTAATCGTATTCTGCTGGAAAATTGTATTGTCAAGTTGGAATTTGAATTGAAGCCATAGAACCACATTAGTTGACTACAAAATAATATATTTAAATACCTTGGTCTTTTATTTTCACTGTTGTCTAGTAACATATGTTGTTTTTCGGTGCCCCTTAAGCTACATAAATATGTCCTGGATACTGAACAAGACTAACAAATGGTTTTGCACACAATGGTCGGGTTGTAGAGATCAACACAACAAGCCATAAGACGCAGATGCAGGCCTTTTTCTACATTCTATTGCAAACTGCTAGCAGCACAAGTACACGACGGGCTCCGGTCCCACTAGACCGCTATTGTTTCTGCCACTAATAGACGCATCCGTGGTCGCCAGTGAACCTCTCCATTGCTGGCAATGAATGTTCATCTGACGTAGAGCCATTTGACGCTGGTGAACCGGCAACTGGGAAGCCTCTCAGGCTGATTCTGCTGGGTAATTTAAGGATGGCGCCCTGAGAACTGGCTGAGGACCGCCGGCTGACTGCCGGACAGCTTAAGGAGAATGTTTGCAGTTCTGCCGTTTAAGAGGCTTAAATGCTCCTCGCTGTGCAGGGAAATGAAACAAGGCAACGTCCAAAAAGGCCGCCAAAGGACGAGTAAGAACCACACACAGGGTTCACAAACTTTTTCTAAACTGTACATCAGTTGTTCATAATCTTGCCAAAACATGCCGTTCCCGCACCAGTGGGAAATGCGCATTGCATTTTAATATGGCCAGCAACCGCAGCAAAGAGGCTTATTTAAATGGCCTCGAAAATTTCTCCATTTACCTAATCTACAAGTCTGAAAGAGGCACTTGTGTCAAGGTCGGCTTATGCCCGTACCACGTGCCGCAGATCACCATCACTGGATGTCACTCCTGGTGCCCTTGCAGAAAATACATTTGATGGGGGGAGGAGGGGGGGGGGCAGTCCTCAGGCATCCTCGGCCATCTCTGAAAGCTAAAGAATACTTCAAAAAAAGCATCGCTATAAAGTATACATAAAAGGGTTAAACTTCTACTCCCAGAAAAAGACACAGGGGCACGATTCACTTCGTCGGGGCGAGAGAGCTGAGGAACAGCAATCCCAGGCTGAGGGCAGGGGTGGGGAGACAGGGACGATGCAAGTTCACCAGTTACAGAGTAAACTGTCAGGGGAGGGGGGGGGGGGTGCCTGGAAGCAGGAAACGGCGATGAAGCAAACCATCGATGTGAGTTTGGCAAAACAAAAAAAAGTCTCGTCCCGAACTATTCGAGTGGATAGTCCAGGCGAAAACAGAGTGGTGGGTAATTCTCAGAGGTGGGTAATTCAGGTGCAGAGAATAAAAATCCAGTCCAAGGTTTTGTTTCAACAACCAGTTGAGTATAAAGAGTCACTGTCACAGAGTACTCAACTGGTTGGTTGAAACAAAATCTTGGTCTGGATTATTTTCTGGACTTGTGGTGTGTTGGGGGGTCTTTCAGAGGAATGGGGCAGTGGGACAAACACAAGGCTATTACATGCTTGGAGAGTCTGAGGACTCGGTGCCATAAGTGCTTATAGATGAATGTTTTTCAGCTGCTCTTGCACTCTTGGGGAGAAGCTGGGTTTGTTTCCATATTTTCAGTAACGATTCAGTGCGCTTCGTCAAATCCCGAAAAGCTGAAGCCGTGAGTCAGACTCACTGCTCGACTGACCTAATGAGGGGAAATCAGCTGCGCCACACGCAAACTCTGAGTGGGCTGCTTCAAAGATGGCTGGCTGGCTGGCTGGCTCTCTGACAAGGTCCAGGAAATAAAGATAATGGAAAAACTCATGAATAGGGATGATGCTCCACTTAAAAGGATTTATGTGACGTATGTGTGATACACGAAGCTTCACTCCTGCTGATGGAGGTGAGATGAAAACCCCAATCGTACATTCAGCTCATTATCAGGGTTGTTTTTGGGTAAACAGAAATATGATATACAAATTTGATTACGGGTAACAATGCCCCTCAATCCATCTAAAATAAATTTGATTTCGGCATATAAACTTTTATAGAATAATGTGATTAATACCTCCACAGAAGCCCTTTTCATTGTAAATGGATGTCATTAGCAGGGGTAATTTTGCTGCTATGATCAGGTCGGCAGGCAGATCTGTCAGCATGCTGTAAAAATGGGGATAATTGGGTAATTAAGAAGGAAACAGTATCAGGAATGAGAAGTGCTTCATGGGTCTGAAGAAACATCCTTTGAAAGAATCATTCAGTGGACATGAACTCTGTATACCTTCAAGATTATGCACCAGTATAAGATACAAGATCCTTACATTTATGAATTTCCCTAAGTACCATATTCATGGCAGTCCATCCATCCATTTGTTCTGTTCGGGGTCACAGGGGGTCCAGAGCCTACAGGCGCAAGGCAAGGAACAACCCAGGAGGGGGCGCCAACCCTTGGCAGGGAACTTCACTCACACATGCATATCTATGGGCAATTTGGTAACTCCAGTTAACCTCAACATGTTTTTGGAGTTTGGGGACAACCAGGGAACCCAAAAGGAAGCCCACGATAACATGGGCAGAGCAAACTCCACACAAATAGAGCTAACCACTCCACCACTATGCTTCCCCTCCCTTATGGCTAATTGGATACAAATTGAATTTGAAATTACACAGTATGAAATGCATCTGTTTTGGCTGTGCTTGAACTTCCCCACATCACTGTTGTAATTCTCAGGGACATTATGCCCACTGCCTCCCGAGCTCCACCTCTCCCCTTGGTTGCTCAGAGGTTTCCAGACATTTGCCCATGAGAAGAGCTCTTAACTCACAACCTCTTTTCCTGTCATAAGCAATTGAGCTCCGGCGAGGTCTTCTTAGTAGTGCCAAAAATGTAGATACCTCTTGATCACATGTGCTCCTAGATCCATTTTCTTTCTAAAAGCTATTCCCTTTTTTTTCTTAAAAAAAAAAATAAAAATTCTGAGGGCAGAAGAAAAAATGATTGGTCCAGAACAATAACCAATCAGATTGTAGAGGAAGGTGCCCTCAGAACAATTTTGTGTAAGTAAAACTCCCATGAGTGAAAAAAGTCCTAGAGAGTGAATGCTTTATAAACACCTGTAAGACACAGCATGTTTCAAAGATTTTTGACACTGTGCAGATGTGGTTAATCTAGTTCGACGAGAATGAATAGCAGATCCCACAGAGGCACTCATAAAACCCGGTTATCTGTCTGACAAAGTGTCAGAATTCAAATGCAGAACTTCCATTCTCCTAGAACCTGAGAACACTATGTAAAAAATACATAGTTACCGGAGGAGTGAATAGACCGTTTCTGAGCTGAGCTGGGCCTGTTGTAAGCGTTTTCCATGTCCCTCAATTATAGGCCAGTGATCTACTTGCTTGACTCAACGACTTGCCCAAGAGCTTCTGATCAATGAAGGAGCAGCTAGTGTAGCGTGCTGGTGTGTAGTAGGGGGGAAGATACCTCAGGAATTGTGAGATACTACGGAAAGTGGGCTTGTTATACCCTACTTAGACTATACAAGGAGTGTTTGAGTTTTTGATGACATAGGAGGAATTGTGTGGTTATGTGAGGGACTTAAAAACTGAGGAACTTGAAGCTGGAGACTCTCTTGGCCACATCCCAATTTAGTGGATAAGGTTTTGTGCATCTGGGTGTCCTAAAATCTATTATGGTTCTTTTGCTTTGTTGGCATTGAGGCCCAGGTTGTTGGCTGAGCATCACCTGGCCAGTTCTTGCACCTCCTTCCTAAATGCTGACTTACCGTTCTTGGAGATCAGCCTTATGACAGGAGTGTCATCTGCAAATGTAATAATGGTGCTGGAGGAAAATGTCAGACTGCAGTTGTCAGGGGAAGATAGCAGTAGTCCTTTTCAACTCCTGTGCTGAACATTAGAGTGGAAGAAGAATACTTACCAAGTCTTGAGGTCTGTTATTGAGAAAATCTAAGTTGAGCAGTCTGGAACCAACTTCTGGGGAATAATGATATTGAATACCGAACTGAAATCAGTACACAACATTCTAACATTCTGCTGTGTGATGGTCCGTAAGAGGTTAGGAAGGTGTGGAGAATAACTGAGATGACATCATCGGATGATCTGCTATTTGTTTGATCTGGTGTTTTTCCAGAGTCAGGGGGATGTTCACCTTGATGTCTTGAGTTAGTATAACAGGACAAAGGCTGTTATGAACCTTGGAACTGGAATGATTGCTGTTCTCTTTAGACGGGCAGGGATGACAACCTGGGATAGTGAGAGACTAAAGATGTTGGTGGAGACCTCCAGCAGCTGACCAGCACATACTTTCAGCACAATCCCAGGTATTCACTGCTCACACTGGTCCTGCACTGGGCTCATTCCTCATAATCCCAGTGCCAGTACTTGGTACCTGAGAATGGTGTGGCCGTAGTGACTGGCTCTTTGTTCTCTTTTGTCAAAGCGCACGTTTGTCAAGCTCATCCGAGTTGGCTGCAGCCTGCTTTGTTCTGGATCACTGTGAGGCAGTCTGGATAACACTGAATATTAGCTGAATGCATTACAAAGATTAAATTAGGTGATTGATTTAGCGATGGGATTTGGAATGTTAACTATCTTCATATGCAGGTCCCGCACTCAGGGATGCAGATTGTAGTTCACAATAGGGAAATAATGACCTAATAATGACCGACGTACATGCCTGGAGCCGATACTGTAAATATCAGCCATCCGTCCTTTTTCAGTAGCAGCTATACAGTGAGAGACAGAGTAATTCTAAGCTGTTTCTGGTAAGCAGGTTTGTCGGCAGAGCTTATACACAGCCAGGCCAAAAAGCCACACCCAGAGCCTGAGGACCTCGGCTGTCAGCTTCTGCCATTCGGAGGTTAGTGGAGAAGCCTTGTGGGACAAATTTACACTGAACTTCATCAGCCATCCACACATTCCCTTGCGCTCACTTCTGACCAAAGCTGTGCTGATTTCAGACTGAGCTGCAGAACTTCTCCAGTTAAACAACATTTTGTTTTTTATAAAATACATATAGCATGGCAGCATTAGATAAGGATAAATTATGTAGTACTAATGTCACATATAGAATAAACTGGTTTTATCCTGTTTATTTACCCCCCCCAATGGTTACTTTGCGTTTGTGGCACATGGACTTCAAAGTAAATACAGCCGGAGATTCAGTTGAAATAGACAGGAATGACTTTAGTGGTCTCTGGTGGGGAGAGTCTCATTTCAGTGGCACTGCTTTTGAGATTCACTTACAGCCCAATTTGGAGTTACCACAGTACCCTGATAATGTAGTGTCGTGTGTGACATGAACTTCTGTGAATCAAAAGGAGTTGAACCGTCAGCCCTGCTAAGGTCTGAGATGGAAAAAGCAAACAGTCAAGAACTGGACGAGAAAGGGTGATTAAATTTTGTCGCGAAGTCAGCGTGTCCCTATAAACACACTTACCTATCCTTGCTTCACTGGAATAAGTTGCGGAACTTTGGGCTGTCGAGTCCAATTGCTTGCGACATCAGTCAGAGCATTGGGACGATTTGAACAGCGGATTTAAACGTCTGGGCTCAACTGTGGGTTTATCCTAAGGTATCTCAGCAAGCTGCTTAGAGTTACTCAGCCATACATAGCGTTGCTGTCGCTGTTAGACTGCAGATGGACGGTTGATTTGCCTTGTGGGGGGGAAGGGGGGATTATGTTCTTGTATAGTGTCATAGAGAAGCACCGCGTGTGGATCCAGGTCCACGGCATTAGTCTGCACTTCTGATGGTTCACCCCCAACTGGGCATGGACCATTGTTGTTTCTGTCTACTAAGCGGAAGGACTGGCTGAGTGACATGTACTGACTGCAAAGAATATGCACAAGAATAAATCAAATTACCTACTCACATGGCTGAAAAACACAATGGTTTTACTACACCTATTGAAGGCTATTTCATTTGCCTTTTTTTGGTATTTTTGTCTTTCTCAGGTGTACACAAGATATGGAAAATGCTACACATTCAACGGAAACAGGACCACGTCCAGGAAAACAAAGCAGGGAGGAATGGGCAACGGGCTGGAGATCATGCTGGACATCCAGCAGGATGAGTATCTGCCAATCTGGAGGGAGACGAGTAAGAGACGCCTGCATGACATCCACGCTGCTCCATAGACATGCTTTAAACATCCATCCCCGGAGCAAACTGCTTATCGGGAAGTTCAGCGGTTTTGCGGCCTTGTCAGGGCCGCTCTCTCTTCCCCAACCCTGCGATTATATAGCCTTTATACCAGGGGTATCCAACCCGTCTGTTGATCTCGGCATGTTCTGGGTTGATCGCAGGAGATGATTAATGGATAATGCTTTGATGGTCAAACGGTTATCAGCAAAATATACCAAGGGGGGCTCACCAGGTCAGTGGCAAATTCCCAGGCTGCTCTTGGTTGCCATTCCAGTCCTGGTTCATCCTCACCCAGTCCATCAGTTTGGGACTGAAAAAGTGTAGAGTTCCTATAAGTACTTAGCAAGCGGCGTTTGCAGATACTTGTGAATACTGAGTACTAGTGATGACCAAATGAAACTTCATGAACCATTTGCTGTATTTCATGACCCCACTAGATGGTGCTCCCTGTCCAAAAAAATGACTCAAAGCATAAGTCAAGAGCGCCATCTAGTGGGGTCACAAAATACAGCAAATGGTTCATGAAGCTTCAGATCACTACTGAACACCCCATCAGCTCCATCCATATGCATTATCACCTGTGTATGTCCCCTGTATGGAAGATGAGACCACGCTGGAAGCAGGAATCCGGGTTCAGATTCACAGCCAGGACGAACCTCCGTACATCCACCAGCTGGGTTTTGGGGTCTCCCCAGGGTTCCAGACCTTCGTCTCATGCCAGGAGCAGAGGGTAGGCATATCCCCCTCCCCACCGTGCTTTGAATGGTTCGATCCGAAGGGATGCCAAATCGTGACCCGGCTCTGCCCCCAGCTGACCTACCTGCCCCAGCCCTGGGGTAACTGCCGCACTGGGGCAGGAGAGCTGATCCCGGGATATGACACGTACAGCATCAGCGCCTGTCGCCTACACTGCGAGACCAGCGCCGTGCTGCAGGCCTGTAACTGCAGGATGGTCCACATGCCTGGTATGTCCCCTGTGTGTGTCACTCAGTTATATTAGCCTGTAATGAATCTACACATGTCTTTCATTCATCTCCGAATTAGCGCCAGTCATTACAATGCAAATAATGCCCTTGTGTCTATCAGTCAATGATTAGTTGCATTAACCTGTAACTAATCAACTTAGGTCTGTCAATCATCTCATTCAGCTCTGTCTGTCACTCATTCCCTGTCAGTTTCTTTAACCCATAATTAACTTGGGTGTTTCCCTGTTGGTCATTTACCTGTAAACAATCAGAGATTCTCTCTTGCATAAAGTAACTGTAACTAATTAACCTGAATCTGTCATTTATCTCATCATCTTTGCCTGTGGCAGGCCATTTCCACCAGTCACCAAGTGCCTCTCCTTGATTTGGATGCCATCGTTATTAATTTACCGGTTATTCTATCACTTCTGCTTGTTGTTCACCTGGTTGTCCCTGCCGGTCATTGGCCTGAAAGTAATTTTTCTTTCTCCTGTCTTCGCTCGTGTCTTCCCAGTCACAAATTCAGCTTCACCAGCAGGTGATTTTTAAAATCAGACAAGAAATTGCAGTATCTTCTCTCTATCAGTCAAGTCTTGGGCTTAATGAGTAATCAGTTTGTCTGTAATAATGATAGATATACCTTCATAATTCCAAAAGAATAAGAATCCATTATGGAAACATTAGTTCAGAGCACAATTTGTCTTCATTGGCATTTATATGGTCATTAATTAATTACCTACTGTAGTTGATGGATTCCCACATACACATAGTTATGAAGAATTATGAGATGTTTGATTGTTTTTCAGAGTTCCTATAGATGCCTGAGTGATAGCGTGCAATAATTTAGTGTTTAATGTTGAACCTGGAAACATGGAAAGAATATTGTCGTATCACTAATGATATATGGCGCTGCTGTCCTCCTAGATGCCTATAATTACATTTATTAACCATTTATTAATTCTGTTTAATAACCACTTATCCAGTTATGATGCTGGTGAACTAGAGTCCATCATGGCATACACACATACGCACACACATACGCACACACACACACCATTGCAAAGTCCTCAATTCACAGTGGACAGTGGCAGGAATATCGTCCACAAACACGGGCTGAATTTGACCCCGTACCCCTGGAGGCACCAAACCAGGATAGCACCAACTGAGCTAATGTGGTGCCCCGACACAGAATCCCTTTAAGGTCCAGACTGACCAACCTAACTTTGTTTTTTGTATCCAGGAAATGCCACCATCTGCCCCCCTAACAAAACCAGCTGTGTAGACCACGCTTTGGGTAAGATGCCCATCCGTCTCGCACACCTTGCAATATCAATTGTCATCCTGTGATACTCCCTAAATAGCAGGTTGGTGCAGCTCTGAAAGGTTTGGGAACAGAGAGTCACACATAGAGTATCACTCTTCTCCTCTGTGCCTGCAAAATCAGCATCGTCAGTGCATTTTGACCCCTGTGGGGCTCAGGTGAACAACGTGGGAGCTAAATTAGCGCATTCGGCTCTGCTGTGATGTCAGGTGCTGGAGTAGCGTGAGCCAGCATCACACTTCCGGAAAGGCCTTTAGAGCTTTCAGAAGTGATAGCGGACCACAATTCAGTAATTGGGAGCAGGATGCGTTGGGTGCAGGGGTGAAAACACAAGAACAGAAATGCAGAGAAAGACCAGTCCAGCTGCTGTGGAAGGAAGGGATTTTTAAGCGATTCATTACAAGACTCTGAGTATCAGGGTGGACAGCTCTCTGGTCCAAATAGCACATCTATCAACCAGAAGGCCTGGGGAATGGGAATCGGTGGGTCAGCATACTTTTTACATGGATAATGAATAATACTGACTTTGTGTCACATGACCACACATCCTTTTTATAAACAGGCATGTGAAAAAGTAAATACACCACATGGACAGATAAATATTAGATCTTCATTTCAACAATACCGATTGAAACAGTTATACGTCAAATTTACATTTAGCAACGATTTAATCATTTGAAAGATACAAAACATCTAACTTATCTTGAGGAGAAATCCCTCCAAAATAACAAGTAAAGGAATTCTTCAGAGGGCCAAACATTTCTCCAGGTTGAAGTAAAAAAAAAAACGGATTATACCTTCCAGTTATGACATACTGTACCTTTAAGAGACTGTTTCTGCCAAAGGAGACAATATCAAGCATTAAATGTGAGGATGTATCACGGAGAAAAGTCCATGTTTCTGTTGAATATTGCTGAATAATCACTTTGAAATCCCTATCTTTGACAAAGAATTTACATGAAGGTTAATTATTTGTTTGAAGAAATATTTTGAAAAACAAAAATTTGGTAACACTCAAGGCAGTGTTTTCAGAAATTCATAAACACATTCATAACAAATAATACTACATTCATAAAGTATTATAAACATGGCTGCAAATATAAAATAGGCATAACACATTATATACATGTGTATTAAGTATTATGAATGTTTTATGAAGGTCTCATTTATAATGCACTAAAGCTTTATGAATACATCATGAATGTGTTTATAAAATACTAAAAACATGGCCTTAAGTAACGTGGGTAATGCTAGCAAGTACACCTTAACGTCCTAACATTCCTTAACAGCTTAATATACATTAATAAGAAACATTACATGATTATACATGTATAATGTTTGTTATTATTATATAATGTTTGTTATTAATGTATATTACAGCTGTTAAGGGATGTTAGGATGGTAAGGTATACATACATGATGTTTATGAATGTTTTATATATATTAATAATATATATTAATTAATAATATAAGTGTACCCCTCAAATTTTTATAAATATACACACAGACACATGCACGCACATGTCAACATGTTGGGTAAACATATTTTTATTCATTTCATTTATTCTTTATATTTTTGAACATATCTTTATTCATTTCATTTCTATGGGAAAAATGCTAACGCTAACTATGACAACCTTAACCCCTACCCAGCCCTAACCATAAGTCCATAACCATAAGTAACCAAGCAAAGAGTTTTTGCATTTTTAGTTTTTTCATTGCAGTTACAAATTTTTTATTAAATTGAGTTTTCCCTTATGGGGACCATAACGATAATTCATCATGTTGTGGGGACATTTAGTCTCCATAAGGTAAGGTATTCCCGCTCACACACACATAGCCTGTGTTTAATTGATAGTTTCTTCTATGATCACCTCACAATGAGCTGTTTCATCCCTCTAGACTTTATGATGGCAGTAAAGGAAATGGTTTATCAGGAGGCGAATGATGTACATGCACTCTCAGAGCAATTAGCAGCTCCAGGTCCGAAACCTGGAAATACACTCGTAATTTCATTGCATTTCCTGTAAATCCCAATGTAATGGGTGGCTGCACATTAAAACCTATATTCACATCTGTTTCATTCTGCATCTAAACATCAGCTGTTTATCTCCAAAAGAAAAATCACACCCTTTTAGAACGGTTTGGCCAATCGGAAGTATGCTGCATTTTCTTGGATGAAAAACGTGGCCCTTCGCACTTAAGACTAAAGTTGTGACCCCGATGCATGTATGCTTGTATTATCACAGCTTTCGACTTTCAATTTCAAATTTCTCATAAACAGAGTTCAGAACTGAGCCGAGCGTCTTCAGATATGCACACGAGAGGGACATACTTGTTCCTTGAGTAACTCTACTTATCTTGACAGTTTTGTAATGTTGCTTGGGAGCCCTGCAGTAAGTGTTCTTGGCTGTGTTTCGAAAGGCAAAGTCTGACGGTTAAGGCCTTTAGGGTTTGGAATACCCACCAGCTTTGGGAAGAAGCCTGACTGTTCTAAGCCTCATTTATCTGCTGTTTAGCTGCAGGTTTGTAGAAAGCCTTGGCCTACTGGCTAAAACCACAGGTCCAATAGTAAGAAGCCCAAGGAGCAGGTATTTTAAGTCTCCTATCCTTTGTTGAGATGTTCTGTGCTGAAATCTAGGCTTAAGAAACTCTCCACAACTCCATGTGAACATGGGTGCTCAGTCAGTGCCCCCCCCCGCCCCCACCCATGTCTCACAGTCTCTCTGCTAAAGAAACCAAGTGATTCCTGCCCGTGTGAGACACCCTGCAACCTGACCCGCTACGGTAAGGAGCTCTCCATGGTGAAGATCCCCAGCCGGGGCTCCGCCCGCTACCTGTCCAGGAAGTACAACAAGAGCGAGGACTACATCAGGTACATCAGGGCGCCCCCTGCTGGTGCTCCTCCAAGGTGCAATCGAGCTGCTTTTGGTAAAGGTTTCACACAGACTACTTTGGCTTTAACACATTGCATCACACAATCTGAAACTTATGACATAAAATATATTTCATAAAATAAACTGCCCGTTGGAGTGTATTCCATTATAAAATCGTGTATAAAAATAAATACGGATAGTTAAGTATTATTTCTAAGATCAAAAAGAAGGAATAATTTTGGTTCTTGCATTTTCACATTTACAGTAAAGAATCCAACTCTAAACTTAGTTTGTTTCTCAATAACTCTAAACTAATTAAGTTGGTATAAATGGGGAAGATAACCAAGGATATTTAATATTATCCAGTGTCTAACATCATAATAAATTGTTTTTCTCCCAATCCTGAGCAGAATAAGTAATTGGAAGACAAATAGATGGATGGATTTATTATTTTGAAGTTGACATTTTTTTGCAGTGCTTAAATGATAAAGAAGACATGGATGTTTTATTTATACCTATTTGCATAGATAAAACGGTTATTCAGCCATGAAAGTGCACCTTTGGCATGATGTCCTGGCACACTATGGGTGCCATTCGATATCACCATGGTGAATTCCGCTGGTTACAGAATCCCAGCTGGCGGGCCCAAACAGCAAAGAAAAATTGTAAAATCTATAAAAATATATTTCAGAACACGCTTCTCAGTACATTTCATAAACTAAAGAAATAAAGAAGAATCACTGTCAGACAATGCATTATAATTCCTGCATTTTTCATTATTCCAGATGTCATTTGGCTGAACTGTAATTTTCTTTTTGACAGTATAATGTTTAGATAATTGCTACCAGCCTGCTGCAATCTTTTGTCTGAAAGATGTGCGTGATATTTTCAAATTACAGAGACAACTTCCTGGTTTTGGATATTTTCTTCGAAGCCCTTAACTATGAAACCATTGAGCAAAAAAAAGCGTATGACGTAGCTGGATTATTGGGTGGGTGCCTCTACTCTTTTACGTACTTTTGGGATAACAACAGAAGGATGTTGTTTGTGACTGCGCCCTCTGTTTTGTGAGCAGGTGACATCGGCGGTCAGATGGGATTGTTCATTGGTGCCAGTGTTCTGACAGTCCTGGAAATATTCGACTATATCTATGAGGTGATCCCACACTTATGTTCTTGATTCCGCTAGCATGTGCCCATGCAGGAATTCTCAAGAAGTGTCAACCCAGTAACACTCAAGTTTAATTCACCTTAACCGGCTTCGGTCTAAATCAGTACCTAGTTGAAGCGACGTCTTTCACAAATGATGACAGCCCCTTTGGCCCAAGATAGCACCAGACATCCCCAATCTGATCCCACTTTGATCGGCGTAACGATGGGGTCCTCTCCTCCGTAACCTCAGGTGGTCAAAGCCAGGCTGCTGCGTCTCGTGAAGCCACAAAAGAAGGACAAGAAGACTGATCTGAAACAGGATCAGAGGAATACTGTGGCCACAGTCATTCTGGCAGATAAAAAGGTGAGCTATCAGTTGGATGTGGGGTATCACTAAGGGGACCCCTAAGGAGGGCATATATAGACTCTGTGTGATCACATGGTCAGGTCTATCCCTGGAGGTGAGATCAAAAGGAATTTGGCGTCTTTTTCCTTCTTTCTTTCAGCAGCCTCACCATTTTCATGCCGGCAGAGAGGAAACAAAAAGTGTCATGTGTGATGGAAATTTATCTCCTTCTGACCGCTCTAGCATCTGTCGCATCATGGCTGTACATTTTTGGGAGAGGGTCAACTGTAGGGAGACTTTTTAAGTATGTAACACCAATGAGTATTATCTGGAAGGCTCACTTTTTTATCCACATTAATGACAGGCTTCAGTCTGCTTGGAAGAACACTCTAGCCCAGCTTTTGCTAGCTTTTTTGCTAGCTTTTGCTAAAAACATAAACTGACCTATAAACTTCTGTCGTAACCCAGCACTGTAGATGTTCATTGACCAAACTGTGGTACCAAGGGAATTAAGAGGTTCACTGTTCTGTTCTGTTCCTGCTCTGTGCCCCCTCCAGGAACCCAGCGAGGCTCCCAGAAGCCATGCGGAAGGGGCTGCCTATCCCACAGGAATACTCCCCAACCACCACCACCACCATGTCCACCATCAGGGGCTGTTTGAGGACTTCGCCTGCTAGGGGGACCCTGAAGGATTCCCATTCAGCAGCTTTTTCTTTCTGGTGCTGGATTTGGGCTTGATAACAGACCCTTGGATTTCTGAACTACCTTTCCTTCTGTCACCAGTGAAAGCTACAGCCAAAGCCGAACACCAAGCTCGTGCTGCTAACAGACCTCACATTGTGAGATGGCACAGATTGGATGTCAACATTTGGTTCAACGGGAGACTCTCACCCTTTCTGCTCCGTTCCGGGGAAGCTGTCCTCTTGGCTACAATGCTATTTATATACCAATGATTTTGCTATTGGTCACGCCAGAGACACAGAACGATGACTGCATGTTACCAAGACCCAGTTTATACTGAAAAATTACCTTACGTCTTTGTCATGTTGATGATTTGATAGATTGATCCAAGTCCAATGAGTTTGTGTTCTTTTAGACTGTACTGTAATATGTTATGATTCCACCAGAAACCCAAATATGTTCAGTGGCTTTTAATGGCAGTGTAACCCATAAATACCATAAGGGGCCATGACTGTATTTACAAGAATGATACTCTATGTTTATCAGCCTGGGTAGGAACCATCATTTTATATTAAGAGACTCAGTCGTATATACCAGTAAATTATAACAACTCTATCACAAAACGTGTTAGTTTACTTTGCGTTTGTTGACAGTTTGTAATAATTCAAAGAAGTTAAGTGCATTTTAAAATCATAACAACATTTTACTTTCTATGGTCGTCTCTGCAGAAAAGTACAAATTATGTCCCATGCTTTTTCTATGACAAGTAAACTGTCAGGCCATGAAAATATGCTTTACGTACAATTCAGGCGTGAGATCACTGAATATCATATAAAAGCCATGTTGCTGGACAGAGGTGGTTCTCCTGATGAAGTCTTCTGAAGGATTTTTTCTCTTAAGCATTAAATCAGTAGGTATGCATTTACAGCCACTGCTACTGTATCCCTACAGTATGTATGTCCTCAGGGACCCACAGACAGCCTACATTTTTGTTGTCACCTACTAGAAGCTGGGAAGGAGCAGAAATGTGGACCAGCTGGGGGTCTCTGAGGACTGTACTAGGAAACACTGGTCTAGTGAAAATATGTTTGGAGTGAACGCAGGCCTGGGGAGTGTGGCCAAACCTGGATGTCGATGCCCTTGTCAGGACATATCATTGGAAAGAGAGAAAGAGGTAGAGAGAGATGTGTAGGTATATGTCAGGAGGGGTTTGTTCCATACCTGTAGCTAGAAATAAATTTCAATTTTGGGGGGGGGGGGAGGGAATTCACCAACCAGGGTACAGAATCATATTCTAAGACTCGTCATTTTCCAAAAATGTCTGCATGTCTGAACGGTAGCAGATTTCCGATGTGGGGGATATTCACACATGGCTATGCGTCAGATTTGTTGGTGAATTGGGTGGATGAAGCTGGTTTAGTGTTATTTGCCTGACTGTGTGGAGGTTGCATGAAAGTTCTCCACAGTCATCGTTAAGAATGTCAAACGCCCAGGGCATCTCTGTATGACCAAAGCTGAATGTGACGGTGACGGGGTGACGGGCAGAGCTCTCTGTGGTTGGCACATCCCGTTCATTCCACCTGAGTCTCGCCTGCTTCTGCAACGGACCGTGCTGCAGCTTCCACTTCACGCGCCAAAGATGTACTGTGGAGGAGCAAAGAGCCTGGGGCCATTTTGCGTGTGATCCAGTACCTGCTCCCTGATTGGCTGGAGATCTGTATGACTTTGCCGGCAAGAACTGAATGTTTAACACCACCAAATAACAAAACTTTACGTATGCTATTCTAACTATACTTTTACTGGCACTGTCTTACTGCAGCATCCAAAAACACACACATTACGTAACCATGCTGACACAAACATGCACCTTTGAGGAGTCGGGGTGATATTTTGCATTGTGCTATTTTTTTTTGGCATCATACACAATCTCTGTGCAAACTACATATCATGCATTAACCTAAAATTGCAGTAATAAGTAATTTTACAGTACATATAGCTCTCTCATCTTTCACATCATAGTCATGCATGCAGCAAGGATATATTTTTAGCAGCATATCATAATGAGAAGCTTTGTAACTGCTGAAGTTATATTTTACAAGATTTATCTAATAGAAATATTTATATAAGAAAAACATTATGTAAGTATAATTTTTCATATTAATATGAATTATTATTATCTAACATTAGTAATGATATTATTATTAATAATACTATTATATTATCATATAATTTTTTTCCTTATATTCTTCTACAACAACAACCAACGCCTGGTACAGTAGTACTTCCAAGCTTGCACAGTAAAAACTTGGGCACAAGTAATATGTAGGAGTCAATCAGTCTGAAACTTCTGACTGTCTCGTTTTTTCCCAAAGCACACATCCCATCAGCGAGATGCATATGTAAGAGCAGTTCTTATTGATTTGGCAATCATGCGGGCGCTGTGTTGGGCCTCACTGGAAAAATTCCCGCAGAGAGAACATCGGGCCCCTGTGGTCATGTCGCTAATTCATAGCCCCAAAACACAACATTAGGCTGTACATTTCTGTCTCGTTAAAAAAAAATACTGTGCGTGACCAACATACTGAATCCACAGTAAGCATCAGCTATCTATTTTGCCTTTTTTCTGCTGCATAACTGATGCAGCAGGATTTCTTTTTTTGTTGAAAACACTTGGGATTTGTAAATAAATTGCTAATGTACTTTTATTATTATTTTAGTGAAAATTTGCACTGAGCACAGAGAGCAAATTCAATTCACCTGTGTGTCCTGCGTTTCGGAGTAGTGGCCATTTTCTTATCAGGCCTACATGGGTTATTTATCTGTGCTGCTTGGAGTTTATGATGGCAATGCAGACCCCCCCAATGCAGATCCCTTATGACGACGGGGACGTCTGCAAATTAAAACTAATAATAATAATAATAATAATACAATGGGACACATGGCATCATATTTTTATGCGACAAAAAATGGGTTATTATTATTAATCTGCGCTTACTATAAAATGTCGTATACATTTAAATGTAATAGGACATGTGATTTTTTTGAAGACATGCTTATGGCAAAGTTATATTAAATGTATTGGTGTTGCTAAATGAAATGTTTCTGGTATCAATATAATTAACCATTCAAGTTTTTTTTTTTTCTTTCAACTGACCCGCAAAAAACATTTATGACCAGTCATAGAGGTAAGGGGCACACGCTGATCACAGCGCGTTGCTGCACCCCCCCACACGACAAACCATCCCAAGGATGAAAATCCAAGTGCAGCCTTGTGGCGGGTGATACCTCAGCACCACATTAGTCCGAATGGACCAGTGTGAGTTTTTTCCAATGGCTGGAGTGCCAATCCTACCACCATATATAGGCTATATTAAAATTACACCAAAAGAACACTTTTCCAGTGCAACTGTGAGCTCAGAGTCCTACATTGATGTTTTATCGACTTAAATTAAAAGGATACTGCAAAAATTGATTTAAAATAATTTAGCAGATGTCAAATGGTGCTGGGGTGTCCTGGGGCCCCCACAAATTAAGCTGGGTGGAATGTATGAATAAATCACATTCCCTAAGCAAAAGTCGAGAAAAATGCCAAGGGAGCAAGAAGCTTGATATTATTGGAGACGATCCAAATGTGTGTGTGTGTGTGTATGTGTGTGTGTGTGTGTGTGTGTGGATGCTGGGTGTGTGGTACACACAAAGTGTTCTCTGAATAACCATCCATCTTC
>JAABNX020000020.1:0-10740 GCA_015163995.2 Mormyrus lacerda | reverse complement strand
AATAATTACATACAGCAACCCTGGATTGGATAAACAGCTATAAATTATGTATGTATGTATGTATGTATGTATGTATGTATGGATGGATGGATGGATGTATGGATGGATGGATGGATGGATGGATGGATGGATGGATGGAAATCCATAAAAATTCCATAATACATCATTGGGTTACGCTTTGCATTAACTGCATCTTCATATTGCATAATGCATGAATGCATAATGAAGGTGCAGTTAATGTACAGCGTTACCCATCATGATTAAATCTTGGCATTTTAAGAGTTACTGAACAGATCCTAAAAAGAAATAAAAGGTATTTTCTGTAACTATCCAGGCAGTATTTTTAAAGATGACATTTACAGGCAGCAAAGGCAACATGAAAATATGAAGAAAGAGACCTTTGAAAAGATATTTAAAAAAAAAAAAAAAAAAAAAAAAAAAAATCGGACACTTATGTGGTTTGGAACATCCACCAGATGTTTTTTTTGAAGGATTACTTGTCTCTGCTATAAACATAACAGGAATCCTCAGGATTGTCTAGAAGTCGGAAAATGCTACCATGAATCCTTGGTTTTATTCGCTTTTGATTTGTTGTCAGGTACTGTTGCCCTGCTCTTGCTCGAATAGCACCATGGCAAGCTGGGATCGCGAACCCAGGCGTTCCAAGTTGCTCTTGGTACACCTGTGATAAATGTCCTCGCTGAGGCGTGGGTCACACACCTGGAAGTGATACTTCTGTCGCAGTATGGGCTCCACCGCCCGGAACACATGCAAACTAGAGTACCTGATAAACATTTCATAGATATCAAGAGTCTCCAAGATCTCCTCGTTCTCCTGAACATCCGCAGTCATTTGGGTGCGTGTGGCCATGTAGTCAGAGTTGTAGAAGCACGCCTCGTCGAAGGCATTGCGGTCAAAATGTCCATCATCTTTACTCAAGTATGTGGCGACCATTTGCTCCTGGTTATGGTAAGCGATGTCAGGGTTGTAGTCCTGAAAATGGACTGGGAAGAATACCTGCCAGTTGTTGATGGAGTTCATTCGGCACCGGTTCAGAAACTCAGAGTTGATACTGGTGTGGACGTTAGCAATGAAAAACAATGTTTCCAATGGGTGTTTCTTGGAAATGATGTCCATCATTTTAATTTGAGAGGGGGCTTCCGTCTTGACGCTAATCCACGGGATTTTAACTGTGGGATACTTGCGTTCATACTCGGTGATTTTCGCTTTGACACCGCTGAAGATGTCCTTCTGGTTGACCTTCTGAGCTTGGAAAGGGTCATAGATGAACAGGAAGCTCAGGACGGCATTTTCAGTCTTCTCAAAGAAGTGACTGGCGTACACCTCGAGAAAGTGGTTGGCATATTCAAGGTCATGGACATTCATTGGTAGGATTATGTGAACCCTGGTCGCTTCTGTGACATACGGCATTGGGATAATCTCAATTTGACTCAATGGTCGAACCAAGTGGACTCGTTTGGTTATCGAGCGACTCCGCCCTTTCTGATTGACCACCTCCAGCTGAAGATCCAGGGTGTACTCCATACCTCGGGTGGGATCGAACCTCCGATAGCCATTAATGAGCTGCTGCTTCCTCATGTATAGGATAGGCTTGTACTTTTTGTTTAGCTCCATCATGGCGATATCGACGACATCCATGATGTCCACTTTATCAATTCCACGCAGCTCACACTTTGGAGAACCATCAACGCAGGTGTATACCTGATCTTCATTGAAGTAGTCCCAACTCAGGACCTCGAAGCGCGTTTTTGGTTCAAACGGTGGATTGATTCCAACCGGCCAATGGGCTGTCCGCTTTCCATCGATGGCCTCCACACTCACATTCTTTATTTCATCCTAGGGGGTCACAAAATGCCGGTAAATGTTTATTCGGGATGTTTTCAGGACATTTACACGAGACATTTTTGCAACACTTACAGAACTAAAAAAGAAAAGCATATAAGATACAGATATAGATTTGTTCTTTGGATATGCAGCGTCGGCTACTGACAATGGGAAACTTTGTAGCATCCAAGCAGGGCTCACCTGAAGCTTCTGTATCTCATCATAAGTCCGCTGGAGCTCGATCTCAGTGAAGTGTTTGTGCAGTCGGTACAGCTGCTCGGGTTCTGTCACTGGGTGAACGACGATGGCATTCCGGAAGCTGGCGCTCACCTCCTTGCTGGGATCGAAATCCTTCCCGACCTCAAAGTGGTAGTACTGAAGACCCTGGGGTGGGTAACATTTGCCAACCATTAGTACAAGAGAACAGTGCTTTTCAAATAACGGCTACACCCCCCCCCATCCATAAATAAGTGTTCATTCATTCAAACAAACAAAAAAATATATAGCCAAGATATTTACTTTAGCTGTCTATTTTTGTTAATTCCACTTCAGGCTGCTATTATGTTCAACAGAAGCAATACTTAACTAAAAAAGCAGCTCTATAATTTTATGGTTTAAAAAAATAAAAAAAAAAAAAAAAAACCTCAGAGAAGTACAGAATTTTGTGCTGTCTATTTGCTTACCTTACCATGCTCAACACACACTAAACCCTTCATGAGTTATTTCACGCTACATGCATTTAAAATGCGTATAGTCTTCACGGGTTGCATTTAAAATGCAATAGAAATAGTAACTGAGCAACAGTGCAAATAAACCAAACCACACCGCAACTGGTTTACTAAATCGTTCTTAAATTCTAAATTTAGACATAATCTACAGTTACTTCAAACTATGTTTTTTCCTTCTGGACTGTGAGCATGTCAGCTTTATTAGCATACTGAAGGAAATCTGAACGGCTAAAAATACAAAAAGAGACACGGATCCTTCACAGCTTGCATGTAATAATCCACTGCAACATGCCTGCTGCGCTATTCTGAGTATCAGCAACACAGAACTCGGCCCTAGCTGGACCTGGCTATTATTGACAGCTAGTTCTCCTGAAGGTTCCAGATAGGCCTGCTCCCTACTGCCCCATTTATCTGCAAAATGAACGATTCCGCTTTGAAGTAAACCTCTGTTGTTATCATTCCACGGTCCTGTAAGCCTCCTCCCAGGGATTAGGTACCAGAGCACACTCTCTGACTTCACTCTCCACGACAGCGACACTCTGGTAAGTTCATAGCAGCAACACGAAAAGGGTCAGAGCGAGATGAGAAAATCCCATTTTATGGAGCTTCCTTCCTATAGATGAAGGTCTAGAACATCAAGAAGCTTATGACAGCCGGTGAGCAAAGCATTCCATTCCCAGTGATGGCAGGGTGCCGGGCGGGGGGGCTGGGGAACCGGGGGGCAAGGGGCCACACAAACACCACACACGTTCTTCCAAAGGTCAGCAGACACCCTACCGTTGGCCACCATTTTAAATATAAGATTTGGTTTTAATTTTGATATTATTTTCAATTGTCATGTAAAATCCAGTTTTGTTTTAGCTAGTTTTCATTGTGGTTTTGTTAGATTTTATTGGTTTCTGATTGCTTAGAATTATTTGTATTATGTTTTCATACATTTCAGTATCAGTTTAAGTTTTAGTAATTTTATCCCTAGGAGTAGAGCTATTTCATATGTCTGGTCTTTAAAGACATATGAAAGACAGTGCATATTATGTACTAATATCCCCAAAACGGATTAGCTACATATTAAAAAGCCACAATGGAAGATATTTGGTGTCCGTTTTCATTTTATTTCTGTTGGGTTTCATAAACAATATCGATAGTTTCCATTTTGGGTTTCGGAACAATATCTATAGTTTCCGCTGAGTTTTAAATACTACTTCTCTTCTTATATTCCGCTTTACAGAAATGCTTGCTTATAGTTTTAGTTTTTGTTAACAATAAAAACCCTGCCAGCGGAATGAAACGCATGAGCCGATTCCACAAGAAGGGACCACAGAAATACCTCTGGAAAGAGTGAGAACCAGCGTTCGCTAAAGAAAACGTCACCTTCCATCCATGATGTTAAGCGAGGGAACATGTCCAGTCTATGTTTCTCAGGCAGAAGTTCGACCTGAGAGATCTCTGGGGTACCACAGCTAAGGGATTGAGGTCTTGGTAAAGCATGTCTATCTTCCTGAAGCTTTTCTCATCTCAATCCATGAGAACAAGTGAAACTCCAAAAACTGGCATGTGATGTCATACATAAAATATGTATGTATGTTTGCGGGTGCCTCCATCTGTCTGCAGTCACATCTGCTGCATGCAGCTGTGTCCCATCAAATGCTTCTGTATTTGTGCGTGTGTGTGTGTGTACATACAGTACCAGTCAAAAGTTTGGACACACAAAGCCAACAAGAAAGAAGAGTGGATAGCGTTGCATCACATGACCTCGCTACCTGACCAAAACACAGCAGAAATTGTTTTGGAGGAGTTTGGCCAAAGAGTTCTGAGGACATGTGTGGGACTTCTAAGGACAGCTGGAAAAGCATCCCAGGAGACCACCTACCTGGCCAGTCATTAATTCCATATATTTTATTTTATAGTTTTAATGTCTTTATAATTATTATAAAAAGTAGAGAACAGTACAAATAAACCTTCCTAGGGGTAGGTGTGTCCAGACGTTTGACTAGTACTGACGAGTATCCTGCGTGCAATTACTAGTTGACTCTCATTTGTGCAAAGGCACGCTAGCAGGCCTTCTGTGAGATTACTAGTTGACTCCCACTTGTGCACAGGCTTGCTGGCAGGCCTTCTGTGAGCGGTGCAGAACGGTAGCCGAGATCCATGCCAGAGAGCGGCATTTTGCTGGCCCCTGCCGAAAGGCTCACAGTGGGGAAGGAGCGTGGAAGCTGGGGGGTTCCGCAGCCCCCCGGTCGATCGAAGCACACTAAGCGGGCTGTGAGACGGTGCCCAAGCCTCTGCCGTTTAAGTCAGGGCTCTGCAGTACATTGGTTTCCTGCCGAAACTTGACACTGCAAGCAGGAAACAACTGGCCAGTTGTGACATGAATAAAAAGGCCATCTAGGGGCAGAAAATGCCATGAATCGCTTGCTTCATCAATTCCAAGGTGATTCTCCACCAAGCTTCACAGTTTAGCTACAACTGACATTACGCATACAGTCTTGCCTGACTCAACAAGGAATTTTAAGTGTATTTCTGATAGCAAGCACTAATTTGAGTTCCAGATTTGGCTAATGGTTCCCGACTTATTACGGAACAGTGCCAGATAAGGATTTCTGAGGGCAGCACAGCAGAGCACGATAACACATATACCATCAAGACACTGATACTGCCATCAGAACAATTTGTCTAAAGACAGAGCTGACGTCCCCCCAGCAGGAGACGCTCCGGGGGAAAACAGGCATGCCCTTGTCCATTGTGGCCCAAAAGAAGATGATCGTGAACAGAACTAAGTACCTGTATCTTATTTCATGATTGCATGAGGTCTTAACATGCATGCCCCACAAAAGCAGACCCAAGATCAGGGGTCTTTGGTTGCTTTTTGACCCCGACTGCGCAGGATTTTAGAGACGGTCCGATATTAGCATTCTGAATGCCTTTTGCCACCTATTACAAAATCCTAGTCTCATCCAAAATGTCTAGAGATAGTGAGAAGAACCATTCAGCACATTAGAGGGACCTGAGTGTCACGCTGGTCATCAGGCAGATGAAGCTGAAGACCTTGGAAAGGAGCTTCGCTGCTGAGCTAACAAGTGCTCTGTTTTGTTTTCTCTGACTAGGGGATATAGTCTTTATGAAGATGGAAAGAAACAGTAATTTATTTTGCTTTGCAAAATGAGATCACACCCCAACCCAAAAAAAAAGCACAGCAGGAGACGTTGAAGGCAGGGCTTCACCTGATACTCGTCTACGCAGTTGACACTGGCCGAATCGACAATGCACCGGCCGAGCCACTCGTCAGGTCTGGAGCTCAGAATGTCATTTCTGCAGGTCTCCAGGAGGGGCTTCAGTCGCAGCAACAGGGAGCGGGACAGCAGGTAGCCGAATCCACCGTAGCAATAGCGCCCCCCTGTTTCTCCCCCGGCAAACTCCTCAGGTTTGCCCATGTACAGCGACTCGGACATGCTCAGGTGGTCCACCAGCCGCTTGATACGGTCTGCCTCCAGATAAGTGTCATCCTGGATGAAGTAGAACCAGTCGTACTCCCCCATGTAGCGATCCAGCACGTACTTGATGGTCTGAAACATGTTCCAGATGAGGCGGTCGTCGCCATGGGCGACCACGGTCATGCCGGGGGGAAGCTTGCGGTTTCGCATGCCGGTGAAGAAGGTCACGGCGTCAAGATGGTTCCTGATGGTGCGGTTCATGGCCACACCCAGTGTGTTGATGGTGTTCTTGGAGGTCAGGACCCCCACAAACAGCCGTTCCCGGATTCCAAGCTCAGTGCTGATGTACTTGGCCCTGGGGACAAGGGAACGTTTTGTCACACCATGAGTTGGCTTCCCTAATGCTGCCGTCTTTCAACACCTCTACATTTCATACGATGTTCAGACAGGTGGACTTTTAATAAACAATGGAAGAAAAAGAAGAAATCTGTGCTACTTGCCCCTCAGCTGCTTGCAAATCTCACACTGACTGATGTGTTCATGTCTATAGCCAGAACCCTGCTCAGAACATCAATTTCTGTCATCGGGCTTTCATTAACCAACACCTGCCTTCTCTTCCTGACACACTGATTCTATTCCAGAGATGAAAGCAGGCCGGCCACAGCCTCACCAGCAGAACAAGACGACTCCCACGGCACCAGAGCACAGACAGACACACAAGCACACACACAACTCCCAAGCAGAAAGTCATCCTCAGGACTTTCATAACAGAACTCGGAGAAATTCAATTATTGATTCTGGACATAGAATGACAAGTGAGGAAGAAATTTCTCTTATTGGGGGTGATAACAGAGCAACATGCCTGAAGCTGAATTTTTGTTCCAGCACCTTGAGTACTTGATTGGCAGCCTTGCGATTGGGGATCACGATCAGAAAAACACAGACTGATAAATCCAGTAAGAGATTTACTGAATAAATGGTCTAACAGCAACCCACTGATCCCAGACTGAAGTTAAGACTTCCCATTGACATCATCTGCTTGCCTTTTCAGGACATAGAAGAATTTGGCTCCTGTCTCACTGAGAGCGTCCGTGGTCTCCAAGGTGGTTGGAAGGCTGAACAACAGAGTGTCTTAGACTTAAATTCAAGGTCACAGTCTTATTTAAACCAAGGAAATATGATGTCTAGCTTTCAGGAGCTTAAGATTAGCCTCCAGAAATTTTGCAATACTTCAAAAGCCTCTTTAGAGACTCTGGTGCTAATCGCCCAGAATGTCATGAACGTTAGATGTTAAATTCCAAATGGAGGGCTTGTTTACAGGCGACTTGGGGAACAAAGACGATCAGAGGCTGCACTTTACTGCAAAATATATGTGGCAGATTAAAGATAATAACACAACAACACAGCACACTGAATGTAATGTCAAAAATTCAGACAAAACCGTTCAGATGATGTTCTATACGTGTCACATAAAATATTATATATTTGTTTTTTGTTTTTATTTTTTGATTTTACTCACTGTATTTAACTCTACTGGAAATTTGATATTGCTTGTTAATGTCATATTGGTGTTTGCCAGAAATCAGCTAGGCCTACTTAAACGACAATTAATATACTGAGATTTCTATAAGTAACAAATAAACATATGAACGTGCAATACAATGATATTAAATAAATACGGAGAAATACCAAACATCACATCATATAGCAGGTGAGGTAGTGTGGAAGTCTTATCTGAGAGTCGTACTTTGTTGGTGTATGTATGTATATGTATGTGCATATATATGTAAAGAGGTATAACAAGTTCTGCATTTATTACCCAGACCGGAGTTTTTTCTTCCATAAGCAGATAAGTCTGAAAAGCTGAAGACGTAATCAGCACAGAAACCAAAATTTTCTATAGTTGCGACTTGTAAACGATCTGTTCTAATAAATGAGATAATTTGGTTGTCAGCTGCTAAAGCGTGATGTTTCAGGCCGTTACAATGTCGGTCGGAGCTTTTCTTACCGAAAGTGTGGTACAAAAAGCCGTTATCGCGATGGTAAATGTACGGTCATTTTCCAAGAACAAACTTGGCAGAGTACTTAAAAGTTCAACCGGGACAAAAGTAGTAAACCAGCATGCAATTAACTCCGCTGAATGCGACTCTTTGGAATCAATGTGACAAATCCATTACACGCTATAATTTTAATCGGAATTAAATCATCCAATAAAGGCACGATACGCATGGACAGAAAGCGCTCCCCAGAAGAGGATTACCTGATAATCTTCTTGGCCGGAGTCTGCTGTAAGGGTTTGTACGGCACGATCCTGGGCTCGAAATCCTCCTCCGCATCAGCGTTTTCCAGGCTGCCTGTTGATATGGAGCTGGGCTTCCGAGCCCCTCGCTGCTTCGCGCTCCCATCCAGCCTGCCCTCGCCGCCGCGCAGCCCGTCCGAGTCGCACGGATCGTCCACCCAAGTGACACTCAGCAAACTCAGCGTAAATCCCAGGGAGATGCCGATAACCACCGGCCCGATGGGCCTTAAGTACGAAATTAACGTTGCATATCGCATCGTTTTACTTCTGAGCACAACACCCCTGGGGGAGAACGAAAATAAACCCTCTTGTCTGAAACACGCTTGTAAAAGGAAAATTCGGGGTATTATAAGCTTCAAAACATTAAGGTGTTATCGAAACGGAAAGCCATTCGATGTAAATAGCTGGGAGGCAGACGGGACGCGCAGCGCTTTCTTCCCAAGTAGTGAGAGTCGTACGTGTCAGTGGTTCTGGCTCCTCCTACGTGAACCCAGCTCCGGGAAGACATGCCGACACCCTCAACGCCGCCCCTCAAGAGGCTGGACTCTGTCGAAATGCACGGAGAGCCTTTCCTTTACCATTCATCTTTGTGTTTCATTTTTCCCTTTATTCCGAGAGCGTTGATTGCCGATACCGCCTATTAATTAGGCGTGACACCGTTTAACGTGAAAGCCTTGTTACTCTGGTGTTTTAACGACAGCCAACACTGGGTGGCGATGGTTCGCGCGTACGGAGCGGCGGCGTGAACGTGTCCAAGATGTAAAAGTTTTTAAAGATGGTCTATGAGCCTTTGCCCTTCTTGCTGCGAACTAAAACTACTGTAGGAGGGACGCCTATAGTCAGAAGCATGGCTGTTACAGAATATTCGTTTTGTCTATTACTCAACCTACCTTACACGGTTTTTTTAAAAGTTAAAGTTATTCAGTTGATGTATATAAACATAACAGAAGATGGTACACTTAATGTATTCATGCGAAATCTTTTTTTTTTCTAAAGCAAACGTGCATTTAATCTAAGACTGTTACCGTACTTAGCTGTTATGAAGTTTGCAAAAATACACTAGCTGGACTATTTTCCTAACACATTACAGGAGGCCCTAGAACCGCATCCAGGAGCAGCCAAACTAGATTAGGTGCCCAGGGCTGATGGGCACAAGGGGGCCCAAACAAAGTTATGGGGAAAAAAGTGAATGTGCAGGCAGAAACGTGCGCAGCTCTAGCTATGGGCAGAACAGGCAGTTACCCCAGGCCCCCGAATTACCTGTGTGGCAGAGGAAGTGAAATGATCATCAGTTTTCGTGGTAGGGGGGACTCCAAGTAAAGCCTTGCCTAAGGCCCAAGAAGGAGATCCAGCTTTGTGTGCTGTGTGCCCCGAGTGCCACCTTTACATTTTGGTTTAAAAAAAAAAAAAATACATTCCGAATCAGAATATAAGCCAAAGCAACTTCCTGTAGACCTACTTTTGCTTTCTTACTTTAAATTCTAAGTCTAATTACAATGAGTTTCACTCCTGTTTTCTCTCACCATCCAAAAACTTGTAGTTAGGCGAAATGGTATCTCACAGTTGCCCGTGATGTGTGTGTATGTGTGAGTCTGAGTGTCAGGTGGTAGACTGAGATCCTGTCATTTCTGTGCTGAAAACATTTCAGTAATGAGAGAGGTCAAATAAAGATGGGGGGGGGCACAAGTGCAATAATAACGGCTCAGTAAAACAATGGTGTTCAGAAAGACATCTCCAATCGCCCAACTCGTCAAACCTTGAAGTGGTTCTGGAGGCAAAAGGTGGTCCTAACTGGTACCACAGAGGTAAACCTAATATAATAGACATGATATTAGAGCATTTGTGACCGCAAAACAGAGGGACATGAGGCACAAGAAGTTTTCCAGTTAAGGGGCCCGTGTTAGCTTGAGTTTTGCTGTGTTCGATTGACTGCGCTGTTTCTCTGGCTCTGATACTCTTATCAGTGTTTAAAGAACACCTAGGGGACAGACTGAAGAGCCGCTCGCAGTCACCGGTCGACAGAGACGCCACCCGAGACTGTTCCTCTGCTGTTTACGTCTAGCGGGGCAGCGTATCAGCAGCGACTCTGAAGCACTGGCGGCCGCAGCCTTCATGGCCAGCGTCCGCATGTCACCTTGAGTTTACGTCCTGCTGTGATTTGGATAATGGCAGGACTGAATGTGCATCCGGAGGAGACATTTTGAGAAAAGGAAACGGAGAAAAACAGAGACATAGTCAGCTTGAAAATAACAGCACTGTGAAAAAAGCCAGTGGCCGGTGCAGGGGGAGGGGGAATGTGTGCAGTGCTGAACATGAGCAGCTGTTGGGGGGGGTGTTAATAACAGTGCTCTGTGTGTGGGAACACAGTCGCTTGCAGATGTGGGTCTCTCTCTCGCCTGGGGTGTCCTGGATACTCGGCGGGGGGGGGGGGGGGGGG
>JAABNX020000019.1:0-12890 GCA_015163995.2 Mormyrus lacerda | reverse complement strand
GCCCGATCTGTCTGACGGCCCTAATGTTGTCCGGAGGACATGGGGTCGGGTCGAGGAGGGGGGAGCCAGGGCCGGATAACGGGTCCCTCACTGACGACTTTTTCGGAAAGATAGCAGGAGTAGGATCCAGGTTAATATCTCATTTTGAAAAACACTCCGGAAAAGCAACACTCGCTTTGTGCCTCTTCCAGGCCTGCCTCACACTCGTATGAGGATGCTGGCCTTCGGCTAACCCAAATGGCCATCCCTAACCACCAGCCGGGTTCCCGTGGTCCAGCCCATCCCTGCTGCTCAGTTCCTCTGGGTGTTGTGTTCCTGGCAGCCTGCTTCTCATTCTCCCTTTCCGCCCCTCTCTCCTTTGATTGGCTGTTTCCTTTTACCGATGGCCGTGATTGGATATACTTTCCTACAGTTATCTTGGAAGGCTTCACACCTGATATTCAGACTTCCCGGGGTGTATTGAACAATTAACCGACTGTGTAAACAGCATCGTGGGCTGTGGCTCATATTGTCAGCTCTGCTCAAGCCATAACGGCGATCATTTTCACAACATCAGAAGCTACGTTTGAAATATTTTCCACATAATTAAAGCGGGACACACTGGGGCTTCTAAGCTGAGACATGTGCAGTTAAACTGCTGTTCCCACAGACGTCCTGCATGCTTTCATGCTGGGGGAAGGGAAAAGTTGTTGTTTGGTGATTTGGCATATGGATCCTCTGCATCGTTTTTTTTTCTCTGCCTTGAATAACCGAAAGCCCCTCCCTCTCTGACTGTGTCCTCAGCTAACGGTCCCGCCGACTCCTTGAGCACCAGTCCGAGCGTGTCCAGCGCCACCAGCCCAAAACTGGAGCCGCCACCGTCGCCGCACGCCAACCGCAAGAAACACAGACGGAAAAAGAGCACGGGGATCACCAAACCCGACGGCCCGTCTGCAGGCAATGAAGGTGGGGTGGTGTGGTGATAGCCGGGGCGGCTCGCCCGGCTCACCAGTAGATGTGTCGACCTCAGAGGTGAAATGTAGGATTTCAGATTTAAGCAAGTATCAAGGTTTATTGTCATGTGTTGCTACAATTGCCGGGCAGGGGACAGGTGCACCGAGGGACAATGGCACTAAAACCAGCACAAAACGCACAAAGTTTAGAACCCACTGTTTATTGATGGGAATCCGCCCAGTTCAGAGACTTCATGGACACTCGAGATCAGTTACCATTAAGAGATCTTATTTGGGATTGGGATTCAAGCTCGTGCACGTGCATATGGTAGTGAGGAGATTCGTGGGATACAAGAACAGTGTTACAATCCACTGAATTGCGGTTATAAATGGAGTTGTAGGTAGTTGAGAAGGAGTTGTGAGACTTCATCAATGTCCTGGTATAACCCAGCGCTGACAGTGGGTCTGTACAGCTGAACAGTATGTTCAGATGCGAGACCTGTCCGTTGTCAGGCTTGTTTATTACAAAAATACCCAAGGGAGTAGTGAGGGCCTCCACATCCCTGCCATCCCGCCACGTCCGTTTGGAGCTTCATCATCTCCCGCCTCGCCACTGTCCCACCCGCCTCATCAGCCCGCTGGCTGGGACGACACCCCCGGGCTGCCCGGCCAGCCTACCATCCATCAAAGAAGGGCGTGATCGGGGGGAGGTGGGGGGTGGGATAGTGTCAGGAGGGGACGCTGGGGGCGGGGCTGGCCCATTTGTTTGGGTGCAGCGTTTGGGGTGGTGCCTCTGATGGATGGCAGGTGAAGGAGGCAGAGGCGAGAGGCCCTACTGTGTCCACGTTAGTGCTGATGAGATCCTATATCGGGTCAGAAGAAGACAGCAGTTATGTCCCCATACCTATAAATATCACTTTGTATGCTTAGTCATTGACGTGCTTTGTTTACTAGTAGATAAAGATCGTCGTTGTTTTATTAGCATCTGATTTTGACTTGCCATTGCACACAGCACAAGTGATCCAGGTTAAATACTGTGGTCAAGGCTAAATGATGACCGGACTATTCTGGGATTGGACCAACAACTTTATGGTTCCCAAGCTGCATTCTTATCCTCTGCCTTCCCCCTGCCCGTTTTAAATCAACAGATTGACAAAGCCCCCTGTTAGGATTCTCAAAAAACTTCTCACAGCCGGTGATGTTTGCTGAACAAGCATGGTTTCCTACTCTACGCTTCCCACTCGCGTCTCGCCTGATGCGTCGGATCGTTTGAATGCATAATACTCCCGTTCGGCTTTCGAGACCCCACCCGCAGACCCGGAGCGCGGAGACTATTGTGGCGCTTTGCATTGGCCCCATCCCCTGATCCGCCCTCCTTGATGGAGGCTGCCGGTGGAAGAGCTCTTGATTTCATCCGCAGCAGGGGAGCCGCGATAAATCCTATACCCAATTAATTATGATTCTTGTGCTAGATGATGAATGATGCCCTATAATGGAAATGCATTGTAAAAACACAGTGGAGTGCTTCGGAGGCATGAAATGGGTGTCGGCGATGATCAATCAATAAGATTTACACCTTGTGTAAATGTATCAATAATATTAGCATAAACGGTTCCTGAACTGCTTACGAGCTCCTCTGATTCAATGGATGCGTGTCAGTGGCCCCTCCCTCTGGTCTTCTGTCCTTTTGGCCTAAAAGGTGCGGTCTGCGTCACACCAGTCATGAATTAGAGGTAGCCATATTGAAAAGGCCATTAAACATAATGCATCAAAACTTGTAGTGTAAGGTAGGTAGGGTGGGAGGTAGGTGCCATGCTAATCCCGTAAGGGAAAGTTTATCCTGCCTATATTCTGTTTATCTTCAGTTTATTTATTAGCTATTACACAATTCAGTTGTTACTACTCGGGGTGTAGGAGAGAGTTGCTCTTTGATGCTAATTTAAATGCAAAGGTCTATTTATTAAGGGTGACAAATGAAGCCAATTTAAATATTAATTGGTATGTGGTAACTAACCCCCCAGTTCGGGCGGTAACACTGCTCACAAACGCACACGCATCCCGCCTTGGGGGGGGTGCTTGTTGTTCCTGGTGGTCCCTCTACATACCCTGCTTTCCTCACACAGTCCAAAAAAACATGTAGGTGGGTTGGGGTCTCTGCATTGACCTGTAGGTGGCACTGTTTTTCTGAGCATGTGCCCTGAACTGGCATCACATCCAGATCTGTTCCCCGTTTTGTTCCCGGGATTGTAATGGGCTCCAAGCTCACTCAGTGCAGTCCAGGGTGTAAGCAGCAATGGAAATGAATGATGATAATTGATACTTTATTGATACCCGTGGGGACATTGTCTTTTACGCCTCCCTCAACTAGAATAAGTTGAGGGTAGCCACCTGTTGGGATGCCCAGGGAGCTGGGGGTTAAGGGCCTTGCTTGTACACATCTGTAAAGCAGTAGAGCATTGCCCCTCCCCCCCACTGTAAAGGGTAAAATCGACATGTATGTGTTTCGGGGGGGCTTCACAACTGCTCTCCTAGTAGGTCTCGCCGGCCCAGTGGGTGATACGTAACTGGGCCAGCCGAGTCCATTTTATGTTATCGCATAGCTATTGGTTAGCATCGCACCGAATCCTTGTGAGCGCCTCGTGGGTCCCGTTAAGCTTCTGTATGTCTCGAGAAAAGTTGCCCACTGTGTCCACTAGCCAGGGATGGAGAGGGGCCTGAGTGTCGGCCACTGAAATAGCACAGTGGGGGTAGCCATTGTCAGAGTTGCGGACACTCCAGGTTTTTCTCCTCCCTCTATCAAAATGGATCCTATTTACTCTACTTTTCTTTTCCTTTTTCCATTAGCATCTGCTTGTCTGTTCTGGTGAGCGCATCTGGAATACAGACATATTGCTTAAATATCAGAGTCACTCATGTATACAGTCTAGCTTGTGTCTCCTGGAAGGGGGAGAGAGGAAAGGAGGACTGGATCTTTGAATAAATTGCTATCAGTTTATCTCATTTACAGGGCAATCGGGGCGCTGGGATGCAGGTGAAAATTGAATTTTAGTTGTTCTGAAGTGTCATAAATCAAAGGCGCTGTTGCTTTTTCAAAAAACACGGCAAACCACCCCGGTGGCTTAAAGAATGATTGGGGGGGCAGTGGGATTAGAAAGAGAACTTCACCACACGCTTGTGTGTGGAGCATGGGGGACGGCTATATTTCCGTTAGCGTTGGGGGGGGGGGATCAGGATGGGCAGTGCTTGTGCCATTTGAGGGGTGTTGAGGAACTGCATCTTTTAAGCCCGGGTCAGGTCCGGCCCGAATCCTTTGGCCAGCCTTTTGCCGCACATGGGAATAAATACCCGTCTCACCAGTTTAAGGTCTCGGGGTCCATCTCTAGACCTTGGTACCTCCCTGGCCGCGGCCAGCGCCTTCTGCCAGCAGCATCCACAGACTGTCCTTAGCTCCACCCCCATCGCCCCCATTGGCAGCCCCCTTGTCATTGGTTGGAACTCCACGGGATAATGAACTTCTCATGTGCTTAAAGAATGATGCAGGATGCATGGCGTGACGACTGACAGCCTCTTAATGCGCTTCACAGCGGCCGGCCCGCGACGAGCTCTTTTGTGCGTGCGCCGCGGCTCAGGAACCCACGGGAAAATGGATAGCCGATAAAGAGTTCTGTTCTGGGGGCGGCCCTCGTGATTAATGCCGTCTGTCAGCGACTGTCATTAATGTATATCTTTTAAAGAAGTGCGTAAAATGTTCATTGTTTTCTGGCCTTTACAGTGCCAGGTTGGACGAGAACAGCCCCAGTGAGAAGTGAGGAATGCAGAGCCAGATAGAAACTGTGTTCGTCCTACTAAAGTCTGTAAAATCCCTCAGTGTCGGGGGGCTGGGTTGGGGAATTGATTAGGAAATCGAGATCGTAAAGGGCTGATTTACCTCAGAACAAAAGGACATTTTGTATACAAAAAGTATATTATTAGAAATTACAATGTCATTTCCAGGTTAGAAATTGTGATCTGCAATTATGGCTAACTGTCCATGAAAAAGATATTAATTGTGGCAGGAATTAAATATTATTTTTCTCGTCTGTTTGTAGGTAATTATTGACCTAGTGCCTTATGACTTCTGATTAACTGCTTATTGCTATGGTCGGCCATTACATAACCATTGTCTAAACGCAGCATTTAAAATCTCTTTGTTTATCCTCACAATCAGCAGGAGGTGGTGTTCCCCTTAGCAGACGGAGCTTCCGGAACATTCCTAGGGCAGAGCTAGCGTATTTCCGGAATGTTCCGGAATGTGCCACACGTCAGCACAGATTCGTGGCAGAAGGAGGCATGCTGGGTAACGGACAGGCCTCCACTCCGAGTGCATCGCACAGCTGTTATATGCTCGAGCGGGGCACTCAAGCTCAGCCACCATTGTAAAAATCCAGCTGCATGAATTGGTTACAGATGGTACTCAGAAATTTGCTTGCAAGCTAATAAATCCTCGCTGTTTAACAAGAAACTTGTTTGTATCTGTTGACAGTGCGTACCCTAAAGTAGCACGCCGACAATATAAATCTAGGTTAACAATCTCAGACCTTGATATACTATAGGGTGTGTTGGCGTTAATTCTTCGTTCGACTAATTGTCCTTTCACCTTCCAGGTGTAAATCAATTAGCAATTGAAAAGTAACGGTAAAACCGGTATGATTTTCCTTGAAGGAAATGGCTGTCCCTTATAAAAATGCTGGCCTGAGTGCATTGTTTAGCATTATAAAGGGATAAAAAAAAGAAGAAGAATCATCGCAAAAGAAAACGAGATAATTAATCTTAGCAGAGAGAAGCGGAGTAAAGCTCTCAAAGGATCGGCCTACAAGACGGCGCTTTTGTCCAATGATTAATCAGTCCCGAAAAGCCGGGACGCCTCTCTGCCAGAGGACCAGGAAGAATGTCGGCCTTTCATGTCGTCTCTGGGTTTCAGGGCCCCGGACGTCTTTATGGTGGATGCGGAGGGAACCGCTTCGCTTCGGCACCGCGAGGGTTAAGGACCCCTGGAAGCCAGACTGGGGTTAGAAAATGAAGGTTTAACTGTCTGTGATAATGGCGGGTGTTTATCTCAATACTTTGTATCGTCGTTTCCCCATTCGCTCTCATTTCACAAATCTGTCCCCCGAGCCCCAGCTCTCGTAATGGGCCAGCTCTGATTGCAGCACTTCGAGAGTGGAATAACAAGATACTCCCTGGTACGCCTCGCCCGCACGCGCACGCACACACCGCGCTCCGCCTGTCCGGAGACAGGGCTGTAAATGATATAGCTATTTCCTTACTTAGCATCTTGCCAACTTTACAGGTTAATATCACTTTGAGGGGAATGTGTTTTGTGTGATTCTGTGTGTGTGTGTGTGTGTGTGTGTGTGTGTGTGTGTGACTGTCAGTCTGTCTGTCGGTCTGATGGGGAAATAAGTTTGTGATAAGTGTAAGAGTGTGTGTGTGTGTCTGATAGTCACTGTGTGTGTGTTACGTGTAATAGTATGCCTGTGTGTGCATATGAATAGGTATGTGTGTGTGGGTGTTTGTACTCATGTGTGTATGTGTGACATTGTTTCTGTGCCTGTGTGTGACTGTTTCTGTGCCTGTATGTGTGTGTGTGTGTGTGTTTGTGTGTGTGTGTGTGTGTGTGTGTGACCCTTTCTCTGCCTGCACAGGCTTTCACCGCAGCCTCCTCTTGGTTTAGCTCCTGTTCCCCGAGGCCCGTGTCTCAGTAATAGTCCTGTCCTGATTGCTCTAATACAGGTTAGGAATATTGGCTGTAATGATCTGTAAAATGAGCAGGCAGCACTCTGACATTTACTGATGGTGCGGGCTTTTCCGCCTCTTCCCAGCCCGCGTTCACAAGCGCCTCTCGATAACCCCCCGCGGCCCCCCCCCCTCGTCCTAATTCAGAAATCATAAGTAACTGGCAGCCACACCTGAGAGGATGCCCGGGCCCCGCCAGACACATAGGCAGGTACGATCGCATCACAGCCCCCAGGGCGGCGCCAGCGATCGATACTCCCCAGTTCAGAGATGGACTCCAAGATGGGACCAGCTGTGCTCTCTGGTATTGCTAGGGGTGCCAATCAGGATTGAAGGCCCTTAGGGGCTGGTTCTGCTTCACGTGTTCTACTAGTCCTCAGCCTCCTGTCCATATTTGTGAATTCCTTGAAACAAATGACTCTGGAGAATAAGAGAAACGTTCTCCATTTGCGGCTTTTGAGAGTACAGACTTCACCTGCAGAAGATTCACCATCCTCAGAGACTTTAAACGATATTTGCCATGAGCTTCTCACACCTGCTCGGCCCGCAGCTATAAAGAACAAATCCTCTCAGAAATAGGATTTGTTCTTAAGGATAAAGAACGAGACCCTACTTAGAACCTGAACTGCCACAGTGTAGCTCGGCCGTATAGGCTTAAGTCTGTCCCGGGTTTGAAAGAAAGATTGTATTCTTTTGCACCGTATTAAGGTAAACTTTTGTAGCTTTGACACTGTAGGGGTCTGGGTAATAGATTAATAGTTGTGACGTTGAAAATGTCTGATCTTAGAGATAGAGAAGGCTTAGAACGTCATTTCGGCCGGCCACGTTCACGCAGAGCACGTAGAGATGCTGAATTCGCTCTTATGTAGCTTTGCATGCAGTGCTCCAAATGGAAGGGCTTCCTTATTGAACTTTATTAAACGCAAATTTATTTAATACGTAGTAATTACCGGATTGCGTTCCGTCATTTCCCCTAACTGCTCCGGTAGCGCCGTCGGCCTGCCCCGTGTGGGTCTGGACGTTCAGCGGCGCCGGTGCTGATGGAGGGAGGCGCATTAGCGGCCCCGAACGGCTCCCGCGGGCTGCGTGGGGGTCAGGAGCACATGCGGTGAAACCCGCTGGTCTCCCCAGCTCTGCACCCAGCCCCCGTTACATTCTAATTTCCTTTCCGCCGCAGCGTGTTAATTAAGGCAAATCATATTTGGCCCGTTTGCGGCGGCTCGTCTTCATATTGAATTTAAATTGCATTCCTTCAAGCATGCCGGCTGCCCCGACTATGTTAATTTAGGTGTAATTTGAAAAGACCTGTTGCGCACATATTGTGCCGAATGAGGTTGCTGGGGGTTAACGCGTGGGCCCGCTGTCCAGTCCCGGCCCCAGAAGCCCTGGTGTTCGGCTCGATCCCTCGTTAAGCCTGTGGTTGGTCTTCTCTGCCTTCAAACGTGGACCAGCCATTTTAGCGGCCCGTCCTCCCTCAGCCAAAGAGGACATTAAACCGCACTTTTATTAATTGCTTTGTTTATTGTTTGTCTTCTGTTGCTTGTGCATGTTGAGCAATTAATTTCTAATTTCAGATTGTTTGTGTGCTTTTGGTATGGTGCCGGGGGGGGGTGGGTTTCTGTGTTGCACTCTGTCTAATAACTTTGATGAATCAAATTGCCTTTTTCCCCCCCATCCTGTCCCGTGAGTCGCTGGACGGAAACTCCGACAGAGAGGTCAGGCCGACCGAACGAGCGCTGTCCCCGATCTCATAGCGCGGCCGCCTGGTCCACCGAGCGCACATTCACAGCTGAGCCGGTCCCCCTCTTGTGGGGGCGGAGTTTGTGTCTCAGGGATCACAGAACTCATCCAGAGCGCGGGCCCATCAGGGCTGCTAGCTCATCTGTATTGCTGATAATGCTGTGAGCCTCGACCCATGATGAATACAGTTTGTGTGGTTTTTTCCCTGCTCTAATTCCCTCTGGCTGACCTGGGGTCAATTACAATTGAATATGACAATTACCAACAGGCTTTACATCACAATTACACAGATATAATGTTCGTGTGAGGAGCCACAGACATGATTGTGCTTACATTAAAAAGTCATAAACGTGTCCATATAAACACACACGCTGTAATTATCTCCACCATCAAGGTAAATGGGCCCCCACTGGATTATAGGTGCATCCAGTTTTGAAAATTAAGCATGACAACATGCAATTGTAATTAATCACTGGCTTGGAGCACATTTATGTGCTCAGTGAAAGGACTTGCTCTGGTAGCACCTTAATGAATCTGCGGTCGGCAGATCACTGCTTGAGTGAATAAGTTTGCTGTAGAATCTTGTGGTTTGTTACCACACTCGCCTGGATGTTCATACTCAAAGTGAAAAGAGAACCGCGGACAATTTCTCGATGCTTTAGTCATTGAAACGCTACGGCAATAACTCCAGGGGTCATAATGATCAAATTGAACGTAGCATGGCACAGACACGTCGTTCGTTAAGTTTATTAGCTACTGTGGGTATCTGGCAGTACTTAATGCCCGGGTCCCAAGGATGGCATCAGTGATTTTCGAAACTGAACTCTTCACCTTGAACTGCCACAGCCAGACGTTTGTCTTTCTGTAGATGATCTGTTGAATTTTTTTTTTTTTTTTTTTTCCTTTTCTCAAAATGCAAATATGTAGCTGTATGTCAGCCCTCCCTTCTCACTCCCCCCCCCCCCCCCCATCTCAAAACCACTTTTCTGGTCCGTAATCAAATTGCCAGTTTTTAATGTCTTTAATTTATCGCCCGGTCAGCCAACAAAATAGTTTATCAGCGGCAATTAGGAATGGTGTAATGGCGGAGCTCCGGGAAGCTCCCTGGGATGGGGGGGAGGGGGTGCCAGGTGCCGGGGAGACACATAAAAACATTCCATCTCACTCTCACGTCAGGTGAGGTATGAAACGTTCCGTATATGTTAGCATCTGACTTTAGGAGAACGTTCTCTATTTCTGCTGTTCAGACTTTTTTTATTTTTATTTTTAAATTGTTACCACAAAAACACGTAAACTGCTCAAGACCATTGTTATCAGAGTATCGGTTCATGGGTTAATTTTTTAAAATCTGCTTTTATGATTTCTGTTTTCTGGATCCTCAGTATATCGATACTGAACTGTGGTTATCTGCACAGCTGGGAATGTGGTAACAATAGATATACCTTTGCCTTACACATCAACGTGTTAGCTTTACACATCAGCGAGTTGGCCTTACACATCAGCGTGTTGGCCTTATATATCGTGTTAGCTTTACACATCAGCGTGTTGGCCTTATACATCGTGTTGGCCTTACCCATCAGCGTGTTAGCCTTACACATCAGGGTGTTAGCCTTACACATCAGAGCGTAGTGGCGGGATCCTATGTGGGGAAGGTACCTCCAGTCCGCAATCTGTTACAAGTTGGATTGCAAACCCAAGTTGGCTATGGAATTTCATGCAGGGTTCCAAGGATGCCGGCCTCCCCATTACAAAAATTCATACTGGGCGGGGGCTACCATCACGTCTCGTCTGCTCATGTAAATAAGGCTCTAAGCTCTGTATCGATTCAGTGACCTGCAGTCAATATGAGTAACCAAATCAGATAATTGAAGGTGTGTTGACCAAATTGCATTATTGCTTTCTGCCTGAAGACCTGCTCCTCCGCTAGAGAGTTTTGATGGCACCTCTAATGTCACACATCTGTCATGCGAAAGCACAGCTAGGTCGCAGGCTAGCCCACGGGACAAAGCCCATCGCGTTAAATGGCCAGTCGCACTCCTCCACCCTGAACTGCCACCAAGCATCCTGTGATGCAGTGTGTTGCAGTGTGTTGCAGTGCACCAACATCTCATGCTTTGTGTTTCTAATCTGTTTCAAGTTTCCGCGCGGTTGTTGACAGCCGCTGCGAGCCGGAGCCATGCGTTGTTTCACTTGTCTTCTTCGTGTTCTGTGTCCCCATCCCGCAGTGTGACGGAGTGCTGATGACATCGTGAGAGTTTGATCGTCCATATCCTCCGAATGTGGAAAATGGCAAAAAATTAACAGCTGTGACGACTATATATTGGAAATGCTTGTGATTACAGTGCAACAGCAAGGTGGACTAGTGGGGGGGGGGGGGCAATTTCAGCTCAGATATTTATTTACATGTTTATAGTTCAGAATTTATTCTTAGATCTTGGAGAAATGCTATCATTTTCCCTCAAGGAGAATATGTCAGCAGTCAAACTGCACAGAACACTGTTGTGCCCCAAACTCCACATTACCTCACATGTACCTCACATGCCTGGTCACAACCTGGAGGAGTCCCGAACCCTGATTGGCCTGGAGGACGGGTCGTCATAGCGATCTCCACGGCAGCAGTTCCTCTCCGCGATATGCCCCGGCTCGGGGGAGCAGAGCATTATGCAAATGAGCCCATTATTTGCATAGTTCTAATTAGGTAATTAGAAATCATTTTGCTACACTATCGAGCATGTGCTGAGACGAGGAAGATGCCATCAGTCTTCCCACGATCGCGCCGGTCCTGGGCGGGACAGGGTGTGACGTCATCGCCAGCTGGAGGGAGGGGACTATTTTAGGGGTTGTTTTGTACCTTTGTCTGCTATGGAAGCTGGCATTTAGCCAGAACGCCTAATCATTATCATCAAAATACAAAAATATACAAAGGATCAGCTGCTTGAATCACATGTGGTCCATAAACTGGGACTTGGATTGGGAGGTTTGACTCGAAATAAGACGAGTCCTTCATGAACTGGAACTCATGTTGGGGGTTTGACTCGGAGTAAGACGTGTCCTTCATGAACTGGGACTCATGTTGGGGGTTTGACTCGAAGTAAGACGTGTCCTTCATGAACTGGAACTCATGTTGGGGGTTTGACTCGAAGTAAGATGTGTCCTTCATAAACTGGGATTCATGTTGGAGGTTTGACTCACTATAAGATGCTTCCTTTGTGAACCGGGAGTGGTCTCAAGTTGTAAGTTATGCTACTGCTAACTTAACAGGATCTCTTGGTCATTAGCTATCAGATCAATAGCATTGACACACAATTCTGAATCGTGTTTGCCAACTATCCGGAGTCACCTTTCAATGGACATTATTTCTAAGCACATTTCACATGGTTTCCTGTATTTTCTTACCCTTGATGATGCCTGTATCATTTGCTTTTGAGACTTTTAACTCTCCTTGTTTCACTTGGTCTTCTGCTCGCCATCTGATTCACCTGCAGCTCAGTATAATGCCGTACTGTAGCCCCCGAGGGCGACGTTGACACCCTGCATGCACAAGGCATGCGACGTGCACCACTTCCCCATCACGTTTCTCACCAGCGCCGTGCCGCTAACGCCCCCTGTGCGTCTGTCCGCCGCAGAGCAAGAGGAGTCGTTTGAGTTCGTCATCGTGTCGCTGACGGGCCAGATGTGGCACTTTGAGGCGTCGACGTACGAGGAGCGCGACCTTTGGGTGCAGGCCATCGAGAGCCAGATCTTCGCCAGCCTGCAGTCCTGCGAGAGCAGCAAGAACAAGGTCTGTGGGCGGGGCCACTGTGGTGCTGGGGGAGTGGTCACCAAAGTAGGGCTACCTTTCTGGCATTTCTAATTAGCCTTTTCTTTGTAAGTCATTCTGAAATCTTAAGGGTTATTTCTCTATCAAATGAGGATGATGAAGTTCCAAGCAAAGTCTGTCTTACGTATATGAATTGTTTTGTTTTCTTTTGTACTTTCCTGCCCCCTGATGTCCCCCCCCCTTGCCCTTCCTCTCTCTCTCTGACCCTCTTCTTGTTTTTTTCACCGATGATTTCAAGCTTTCTGCCTGCAATGGCGCCCCCTATCCTCTGCAGCACGGACACGTCCTGCACCCTTTAATTTCCTGTCACCCTGCTCCCCCCATAATTCTGTCCCCGTGACCCTTTAATTAATTCATGTATAAAAATTACCGACGGGTCTGACAGCCGTGCTGAAGCTGTCCGATTTGGGGCCAGGCCACAAGGGAGGGGGGCGTTTGTGTGTCGGGTCACGTCGCATGCTGGACCGGACGCGCTCCGCGGCGCCGTGAGCGACGGCCCCATTGTCGGCGGCTGCGCGTGTGGCGGGCGTGCGGCGAGATGAAAACGTGTCTTAATCGCTTCGGCCCATTTCCACCGTGACTAAAAGAAGCTTCCTGCGGTTTGGGGGGGGGGGGGGGGAATT
>JAABNX020000017.1:23052536-23070173 GCA_015163995.2 Mormyrus lacerda | reverse complement strand
ATGTTATAAATATTGGCCAGAGAATGTCGTATCTCTTCAGGCTCATGTTTTTACGCCGTCTGCTTAAAATTGTTCTGCTTTTGAGTCCCCGCCACCAAATTGCCATCCTGCCAATTGGCGGCGAGCCCTCCCGTTTCCTGTCTTGTATTCCGTGTTGTTGACGCCCGTGCTGGACGTGCTCGGCGCCGGAGCGAGGTTTCCCCCCACCCCGCCACCTCGGGCTTGGCCCACCCGCCCTGTTCCCACCTTTAATAAACTGGAAACCATTTTCAGTCGCCGCGGCACGTGGGTGGCGTGCGCCCCCGGTGGATAGGGAGGCGGGCTCGCTCCGGACACGTAGCGCTCGTGGGGAATGCCACGTCGCTGCCGGCCGGTGACGCACAGAGCCCTGGCCACGCCGCGCCGAGCGCTCATTTCCATCGCTTATGAGCCACGCGCTTATCGCCCAGCGGAAATGCCCGTCGGCTGACCTGTGGGCAGAGCCGGGTCTCCTGCGATTGGAATCTGTGTTCTCTGATGGCCTCGCGCTGCCCCCGGTGCTCTGGAGGTGTTTGGCAGGACACTGTGCTCTTGCCCTTCGGTCACCCCACCCTGACTGCCCCTATCCCACATCACAGACCTCTGTGCCCTGCCCCCCCCAGCCCCCCCACATCACTTGGCCTTCCTGTGTGCCTCTCGCCACCGTCAATGCGTTCCCAGTGCCTCCTTATCTTCCCGAAAGCGAGTGCTGGCAGGGGTCATGGACTCATCCCCTGGCGACCCCCCCCCACCCCCCCGGTGCAGTGCGGTGGGCCATGTTTACACAGGCAGCAGTGGCAGGGGACCTGACATTCCAGCCATTCCCGCTCACTCTGGAGTTCCTCCCGGCTCTCGTTATTATTGTTCGCTGTCCCTCTCTACCTTGTCCCCCCGAGCCCTCCCGCCCTATTATTCGCCACTCTTGTTGTTCTGCGGCCACCAGATGAAAGCGGGGATTGTTTCGCTGCCTTTCTTGGGAATAGATTCTTGCCAGGCGGTCAGTGTAGATGTGAGCTCAGTGTAAGTGTGGGCAGGGACGACAAAAGGTCTAACAGCATTCCCCGAAATCCTTTCCCCCGGTGAGCGGTCGATGTGAAACGACGCAAGCAGTCTCCTATCTCAAAATGCATGCGGCACGCATCCAGAGCATACCCCCGGTGGGGTGGGGGTGCTGTCAGCCAACGGAACGCCATCGTTAAGCGATGTTGCTTTTTTCAATCTATGTGGATGTTCTACATTTTAGCCCTGCTGGTAACTGTTATCGTCCTTCAGAGATGTTTTTCAAGCCAAGATTGATACGATCATCACTTTGCATAAGTGCAAGACCCTCCCCCCAACCTCCCTGGTACCTTAATAGATCAAAAAAAGCTATGCTCTTCACAATGGTTCTTCTGGAGAAGATTACGGTCGTCTTCGACACAGCTGGCCCTGCCGGAGATTTGAAGATGTCTTAATGAAGTCAGAATATTAATAATCAGAATAATATAACAATGACCCTCCAGTGGTGCTCGGTACAAACATCACGGTGGTCACGTTTTTTAAATAAAACCCCCCCCCCCCCCAGAGTCTTTGTTTGTGTATCACATTTCCCCCGTAATACGGAATGTGGCATGATTCCTTGTTTTTTTTTTATTATTTTTTTTGGGGTATGTGTGTGTGTGCGTGCAAAAACACTCTTTGTAATGTCCTGCCTGTGTGTAGGTTCAGCTCTTGGACCGACCCAAAGTGTGAAACCAGAAGCAGGGAGGGAGGGGGGGGCTGGATGCATAAACGGCCGGGACACAGCCATCCAATCAAAACATCAGGAGGTTTTATTAAATCTCTCTCATTAACAAAAATCTCTCCAAAGGAAACAAACAATTCTTGCTTATCAGTGATTCTACAAGTGGAATATTATTATGTTTGATTTTACTTTAATAACATTAATTATCAGTATTTGTTTTATTATTCTTAAAGACTTCGATGGGAGGGGGGGGGGGATCCAAGGTTAAGTAAATTCCAATCCGGAAGAAAAGTGTGGAAGCGGCCTTCAGCAGGCGCGCGGGATGGGAAGCGGCCTTCAGGAGGCGCGCGGGATGGGAAGCGGCCTTCAGCAGGCGCGCGGGATGGGAAGCGGCCTTCAGCAGGCGCGCGGGATGGCTGCAGGGTAGGCTGACGTCTCTGTGTCTCTGTTTTGCAGGTACCCGGAGCTCATGAGCTTGTAGACTTCTCACCTGTGTATCGCTGTCTGCATATCTACACAGTGCTGGTGAGTCACCCCCAACCACTCCTTCATACTTAATCTCCATCCACTTCCTCACACATGGCAGTTCCTGCGTTTTACACTCACTGCACAGGCCTGCTAGTGGTTAATAGGTAGCCAGTTGGTTCCCCTCTGTTTACACCGACTATGCCTGCTAGGAACTCAAACTGCACCAAGTTCTCCTTCTTGAGGACTTGAAGCTGCCCCCATTTGGTGCTGAGAATGTTTCTCTCCTTAGTGCCCCATCCGTTACTTTTGTTCCAGCGATCAGGCGACGTGAGCTCTGACCGGAGAAGAACTGTTTACTTCAGCTCATTTTCTCTGTCTTTGATCCCTTCTCTGTATTTTAAGTGCAGACTCGTGTACCAGAGCTACTACTTGGTTTGGCGTTCGTTTGTCTAGCTCTTCTGCGCTTGGAGTCCGTTCGTGCGCTTTGATTGACGGTTCCCCAGGAGAGTACCTGCAGGAATGGAATTTAGCGCCGTTTTCTGGATCGCCATGGACATGTGGCCACCCCGACGCAGCCGTGTGGTTAATGGCGGAGCAGGCCGCTGTTTTGATTTCCCAGCCGGTGTAATTTGACAGCATCAGGATTCCTTTCGGCTCCCAATTAGCTGCCTCCTGGTTTCTTTCCATCCCACAGATAGCGGAATCCAAGCAAACAAGCGCTCGGAGAGGCCACACTGATCCGAGGGCCCTCACCGGGCCTCGATTCCGAGGCCTGTTTGGGAGCCGTTCGGTGGTCTCTGGTTTCAGTGTCAACAAGAAGACCCGAGAGCCAGCTGTAAATCTATCGCTGTTTCGGCTTCTACATCCTTACTCTCCGATGCTCCGGTGAGCTAGTGCATTCCGATAATATCGCCAGATTGTGCTGCGGACTGCTTATGCTGGTTCCAGTAGGCATGAATTCTGGAGTAGTGCTTGGAACGCGAGGAAGCTTGTTCCTTAGCAGAATGGAGGTACATCATAGGCGTTTGTCATGCGTGCAGCTGGAATAATGTCATCTACGCTCACACGTGTGACTGGGTGACAGTGAGGCTGGGATCTGTGACCTCATGGCAGGCCGTACGTGTGAAGGCTGTGCCACAATGGCCTTTGTTTGCCTCCCAGTGAGAACGGCGCATGCAGGAAGCAGCCTGCCAGCCCTATTGTGGCTCCCGCGCATGGCCCAGTGCGCCATCAAAGGCGGCGAAAGTGAGAGCGGGCCGGCCGGCCTCGTTTTAAAGCCCGCGAGGTCAGAAAGGGAAGCGTCAGAGCAAAACGATCGTTTCTTCCTGCAAACAGAGTTTGGCTCACCCCGCGACCGCTCTACAACAAAGAACACGTACTACATGAGTCTGTGTTTTTCTTTCTTCAAATGAGCGAACGAGGTGACCTGTGTCTTCCTTCCCTCAGTCCTTCTGCCAGCGCTCTACATCTGCGGTAGCACTTGGAAGCGATTTAGTGAGTAGAACATGGAGACGGACACGCAGAGCTTAACCCCGGGCTCCGGCCGGAGAAGCGGAAGGCCGTCCCAGGGTGACAGGAAGGCTGCGGAGGACCAGACCCAGTTCAGGAGGCCTGCAAGGGAAAGGCTGGGTGGATAAGAGACGCTTTTCCTCCAAGTCACTTGTCATGTTAGCTCAGTTGCTGAATTTAGAGGTTTTTTTGGGTCAGTATAAGGTCTTCTCTGCATAAACAAAGGATCTGCTCACATGGAGCCTGAGCTGTCAGCAGAGTCTCCCCAGCAGCAGTCACCTACAACCAGGGCTATTCAAATCACAGTCCAAGTCCTGCTGATCTTCCAGCCCTCCTTTACCTGTGAGTCCAGTGTGAAGCCTCTCTGCCCCCTCAGAATCATTAATCATTAAACTAACCAAAAACAAGGCCTGGATTTGCAATCGAGGTCCAGATTTGAAGAAACCTGATCTAGGAGTATTCTTACGATCCTGTCCTGAAATCTGAGTCTATGTCCTAGTAAAATTTCAGGAACCCCCCCTAATATTTATGGACCGAACCTGCCATTCTCTGGAAGCCTCTCGCATCCTTTTGGAAGCCTGAGTGGGTATATTGGAGCCCTCTCCTGCTTTGATATTAGGCAATTCCATTGACCGGCCCCATTTATTTTCATTGTAAACCCGGACCTGGAATCCCATTTCCAATCGAGCGGCTCTTTTTGCGGACTCGCCAACAAACTAACCGCTCCAGGGGCTCCCTTCGAGGATAAACCCAAAACCCGAACGAAAACTTTTGTGCATTACAGCCGGAGCGTCATTGCCGTCCTGCAGAAGTGCGAAAGCCGTCCAGGTTTGCAAGCATTGTTCTCAGTTGGGAGCAGTGTGCTTGCCTGTAAGTCTATATGGTATCTCTTCCACCTTTTCTTGCCTTCTATCTCTCTCTGTCTCACCATTCCTGTTTCTGTACCTACCCAGTTCACCCATTTCCCACCACACTCAAACTTCTGGCCTGAGAATACTTTCTAAAAAAAAATAAAATAAAATAATAATAATAGCAACAAAAAAATCCTAAAAACAAAGGCAGGTCCTGTTTATGCTCTATTGATTCCTCTCTTGTGAGGTCATGTTCCTTTTCTCTGAGAGGAGTCTCACCCACAGCTCCAGTGAGAGTGACCTAGAGACAGCTTTCCAGTATTGAACTCCAGTGCAGGGGGAAGGGTTATTCTCATGTCATGGCGGTCAGGCACATTTGGCTTGGCGGTGACCCTGTGGTTAGCCGTCCAGCTCCGAGCGCGGCCCTATCTGACAGGAAGCAGGCCTGCATGGCAGGAAGTGGGGGGGACCTGGCGGCGAAGGTCACGACGGCAGCAGGAACGCATGCTGACGGTGACAGCGATGGGGAATTGGGAGATGTTAGTCTGTCACCAAGCTACAAGTGGCTCACCCCGGGAGTCGCCCTGTTATTGTATGGAAGAATGAATCACGTCGACCAGATTGTTTCTTTGACAGGCATGAAGTCTTCTGTAAGGAGAGCCCAGCCCGTTTGTTTTTTAAGAAAATCTAAACGGAAAAACTTTATTACCCTGCTTGTTATGTGCCTCTGTGACCTGTGGAGAAGCAGAGGTCAGTAAGTAAGAGTGGTAGTGGCAGCAATCAGCCCGGCTCTGGGTGCCTTATCACTGGGCTGGAGGAGACTCCAGGTCTGAGTCTGGTCAGAATCAGGCGATAAGGCGCATCGCTAGACGGCCCATCCAAGGCCCTGATGCCAGACGGAAGCAGGCCCACGCTGTCCTGATTTGATACGGCTACAAAGGGTGGCACAGTCCTTCCTAACATCTGACAAGTCACACAACCCAGATGTGAAAGAGGCCTGATTCTGGAGCTCTGTCCTGAGATTTTGAGGTCTTAAATATACATGTTTCCCAGCTTTCGTTTTGAGTGTTCTCCTCCCGTCTTTGCTTCCAGGGTGCCCGCGACACCTTCGAGAGCTACTACAGGAAGCAGAGACGGAAACAGGCCCGGCTGGTGCTGCAGCCGCACTCAAACATGGTAGGAGGCAGCGAGGAGTGCGCTGGCTCGCGGGGGGGGGGGCCCATGCCGTAACGGTCCCGCCGTCTGGGCTTCCTCCCCTTCATCCTCACGTGTGTCTATCGTTTCAGCACGAAACTCTGGATGGGTACAGAAGGTACTTCAATCAGATAGTGGGGTAGGTGTTTTTCCTTTATTGAAATCCCCTTCTCAAGAGTCTCATTTCTAATGCGATGTCTCGCCACTTTTTGGGAAGGATGTTGAAAGCCATTGTTTTTGCCAAAATAAGCACTGCTTCCCTCTTTGCTGTTAAACCTCAACTTTCCATGGATTTATGAAAACTGCTAATGTTCCCCTGACATTTACCAATTGTCTTTATTTTTTATAATTACCCATATTTACATTTCAATGATGTGTATAGTTCTGATGCATCAGGTTAAGTCCATTTGACATATAAAGCCGAAAAACTAAAAGACTGGTTTTTGCGATGGGCGTTAAATAAACTATTACAGATGAGACTGCTATCCTTTTCCATCACTCTGCCCGCCAACTGGCGTTCTCTGCTGGATTTATGGCGGCCTGGGAGCTCCATGGAGGACCCGTGTTGTTCCTGGTGTCTGGATGGAGATGCTGGGAATGTCCTTGTGTCTGGAGCCTCACTTTTGCAAACATTCCTCGCACGGCGTCGCCGCTGGAATACTTGGCCTCCGCACGCTGCAGGGGCTTTCAGCGGTGACCGTGACTGCGTGTTTGGTCACTGTTCCCTATATCCATAAATAGTCAGAAAGTCAACAGTCGCTGGGGGGCTGTCTGTATGTTTAAAATAAAGGCCCATGTTTTGCACTGGCGATCCTGGGTTACAAATGAGTCTTTATCCTCCAGATCTCTAGGTGGCGCTGTAGAAGCCAGTAGGCCGGCTTTGGTTCTTGCTGCGGATGTGTGACTCTCACATTGAGTAGTTGGTGTCGACGGCTCACTCTAAAAGGCCTGTTCACTTCTCCTTTCCCGTCATGCTCATGTACCCCGATGTCCCTGCAGATTCTTTGTGGTGGAAGACCACGTTCTACACACAACTCAAGGCCTGGTGAACCGGGCCTATGTGGAGGAGCTGTGGGAGCTGGCGCTGTCCAAGACCACAGCAGCGCTGCGGACACACTCGGTAACTACTGACGAAAGCCGAGTGTTTCCTCGCGGGCTGGCTGCTCAACGAAGATTTCATATAATTAGCTGTGAGCCCTTAACAAAGCCCCTAACCTTTGAGCTAAAACCCTTGTAACGTTTCAAAGGCTTTATATGTTGTCTCTCGTAAAAGTGATATTTGCTTTAATCATGTTTGGGGAAATATCTGCAATGTCCTTGTTGGCCGGAAGGTCTGCTGCAGTCCCTGAGCCTGTTTTTATGGCAGTTTGCTGTCTGCTCATCCTTCTCTCTCTCCAGTCCTACTGCACAGACCCAGACCTGCTTCTGGACCTGAAGAACCTCATTGTTCTTTTTGCTGACACCCTGCAGGTGAGGCAGCCTCCACGGGACCTGCGCGCGTCTCGATAATCTGCGTTTCTGTGCCTGCACGCGTATGCGGAATCCTTCTCTTTGATGCGTTACTTACAGGGCTACGGATTTCCTGTCAACCAACTGTTTGATATGTTGCTGGAGATCCGTGACCAGTATGGAGAGATCCTGCTGAAGAAGTGGAATGGCATGTTCAGGTCAGACGGGGCGAGTGGGCGCCGTCCTTCGTGTGACGTCACGCCTATGGTGGCGGGTCAGCATCGGCCGCAAGGTGTCATGAAGGTGGCGAGTTAGTCTGTGAGCTACTTGGTGTTAATCATCCACACTAACACATGTGGTTGCTTGGTTCTGGATCAAACTCATCCGTGGGTTGGACTAGACTCAATTACCTTCCACAGTGCAGGGTGGGGAGGATGCTGAGTATCAGTTTGGGGGGGGGGGATAAGGTTTTGGATGTGACCCCCCCGTCTTTCTCGTGCGTTTGCACAGTGCACATTCGCACATTTTTGCACAGTATGAAACAATTAATCGTGCTGGAGGGAAACCAATTTCGTTATGATAAACGTGCATTGTACAATCAGCTGGCAAAATGAAAGCATATCTTTTGAATAAATATTATCCACTTGTGTTTCTGTTAGCTGGGAAAGATTTCGGAAGTGGCGAGAAATGTCAATCCGTCGTGGAAGCCATTCGCCTTAAAGTTTCCAAAGAAAACAAATAAACATGTTCGAGATCGTCCAAAGCTGATTAAATCTGTATTCTGCCATGACCTTGTTAATATCTTAGCTGATCTTTGTCGATTAGCCTTTGGCTCATATCTTCAGGCATTCTCGGAGTCGGACCGAACAGGGAAAACTCAAGCGATGTGGAAAGCCGCCGAAAGGACTGTGCTAAATGCTAATGAAGTTAGCGCTGTCAGAGGTGGTCTCTGCCGGGAGGCAGATTGGTTTACTTCGTATGACCTCTTGTCTGCCTGAATCAACTTCTCACTTCAAGGCCAAGATATGTTGCAATAGATGTCTGCCTCTCTTCCGTACTGATTGTGTGTCATCATGTGGGGCATCTTCAGCCAGATAATCAATCATGGAATCCGTTTTCCATCCCTGCAACCAATTTAAAAAAGAATGCTGTGTAAGAATTGCAATGTTCATGAGTCTGGAGAAGATACAGAACAGGACGGGCATCCGGTGCCCTGCCTCTGCCCCACTCTCATGGGAGCTTTTTGGTCTTTTTAGGCAAATACTGGACCAGGACAACTACAGCCCTATTTCTGTGGTGTCAGAGGAGGAGTACAGGTGCATTCTGGGACAATTTCCTTTCCATGACCCTGAGCTGGACAAGGTGGGTCAGAGTGGAACCTGTGATTGATCTCTTGTTGCTGAAGGAAATATTTGATTGACAAGCTGCCTGTCTTCTGTAGATGCCTTTCCCCAAGAAGGTGCCCTTCTCTGGGTTTGTTCCCAAGGTCTACATGCAGCTGAAGGAGTTTATCTACGCCTGCCTAAAGTTCTCTGAGGACCTGCACCTCAGGTGAATCGCTCGCCGGACACGTGACCTGCTTGTGTCTTCTCTTACTCATGATTTCTTTACATCTCTCTGTTGCTGTCGCTTGTCCTTTGCCTGTTATTTGCACGCATCCCTGGACTTTGATCTCCACACTAGATGTGTAGATAGGTAAACAGCCGAGAACTCCGGAGCAGTCGATGACACTTTTTTGTCCTTTGCAAGTGAAATGACCACATATTTAAAATATTTGTTTTAACTTGGTGACCCACAAGGTGAAATGCAATGAGCGTATGTCTGCCAGAAGGAATACAGTGATAGCAGCATGGAGTAATCCAAACATTTTTTTTTTTCTCTACAAATACATTTTCGCAACAGGGTCTTTTGCTGTGGACCTCCATTGTCCAGCCATGTTTTGTTTTATTCATTTATTTTTTTGCCGAATGCTTCACCGGTTTTTATACGTGCCCCGTGCAAGCTAAGCTTGGCTTGTTTGTTCATCTCTTTTTAAAATAACTTGGCTGCAGGACGTTTTAAAGAAGACAAGCATAATTGTCTGAATTCTGGTGAATTCTGTTCAGGGGTTGCAGTCATAAATGGAGGAATACTTCACAGTGAACAATGCTCATTTGCCTTCGTCACTGGGTCAGTGATGAAAAGCGGCACTTTTTTCTCAGGGGCATTTTTGTTCACTAAAATATGTGAATAAATTCAAGGTAAACATGTTCCCTTTGTTTTACATGAACAACCAAACAACTTGACATATCAAATTGCAGTCAGGCTGAGAGGTGTTTGAATAGGCTGCCCTTCTTCCCGTACGCTTGACTGGCCGTTGAACGTTTCCATCCGTCCGCATGCGGAAATTTCTGCAAACATGGTTGCGGGAGCTTAAGAGCCTGTGCGAAAGCCCAGCCGGTGGCAAGAGGTGATTCGATCCTCAGTCTAACCCCCCCCCCCAATCACAGCAGAGGTCAGAACCGTGATCCGAAGGTCACTCTTCTAAAGAGTATCAGTGACAGTGTTCCCGCTTTGCTTTCCGGTCGGGTCTTCGGGGATACCCGGCTTGATTAGGCAGCGGGCGGGGGAAACGTTCGCCATCTTGCCATTACAGGGTACGTTTGAAGTAGGATCGCCCTGCTGTCCCCAGCCTTGGTCTCTGGGTGTAACTCGTCAGGTTCGGTTACCATGAGGAGCTCACCGATTGCCTTCCTTTTCCGGGATGGGGGTCACCAGGTCATGGACACGGGCAGAACTTGGCAGGAAGGTGTGTTACCATGTAACAGGATAGCAGGGGTCCTGCTAAATTATGACTCTATAGCCACAGAGCAGTAGTTCAAATCCTTAAGCTATAGCCTCTGCTTTTTCTTCTAGTAACATCCATAACTGTATACTTTTATTTGTATCTGAATAAGAACTTGTTGATTTTTTAAAAAAAAACTTTGCATAATATTCTTTAGCAATTTAGCCCCGCTTTTGGGGACTTGACTGTAAGTGTTTTACAGATGGAAAGATTTCAGCCAAGGTTTTTGGGTCTTTGACAAGTGCAGAGTAGTGGTTGATCGCAGAGAAGACAGGGTGATGGAGTGAGGAAGCTCATGACATTCCAGATGGCACAATAGCAGTTTTGTCCTTTCTTTGTTCGAGTGTTGACGAAGATTGTCAGAACAATTTCAGTCAGTTGTAGCAACCGCCTTGTGAATCGGGGCTGTCAAGACTTTGACGCAGTAATCAAAATTGCCAGACTTTGCATGAAACATTTAAATTCTGTTCGTTCAAGCAGAACATTTCAAAATGAGCTTCCAATCATTGTACTCTTCCCTAATCGCTTTTATTTTTATTTTTTTTTTTTTTTAAAAAGATCTTGGGTCAAGTTTCCCTCATTATGTATTCCTTCCATCGCGCTCCAAAAAAAAAAATCACTCAAGCAGGCCTGTGGGCCGTCTGTCGCTTACTGTTTGGGCTGGTAGTGAAGCAGCAGCCGTCTCACAACGGAGTTTCTCAGTAGGTGCAAAATAATAGCGGACTTCAGATAATGGAAAGAGCCTGCAGTCGCATCCATATCATGGTTGTAATTCCAAGTGAATCTAATGTTAAAATAATTTGTCAGATGATTAAATGATCAATACAGTATGGACGTGAAGAGAATCCAGAGTCCATTGCCCAGATTTTCATTTGAAGTGAAATCTGATTCAAGCAGACCATTACATTCTGTGGTCAGATTGATCTTTTAGGACAGCTTTGTTAATGTTTATAAATGCTGCATAATCAGACAGGATTATTTATTTAAGTGGTAAATAAGGGAATAAAGATGTGTTCACGATGAGATATAAATATATAGTGTTTTAAAAAATTGAACCGTGTTTTCGTTTCTTTAATAGCCAAATTGCCCTCTTGATTTCCAGGAATTCTTGGCCCAAGGTTCTCCCTTCCGGGATCCGTATTTCCCAGGATTCCCATTTCTGATGTGAGCCAGGAATGAGTGACCGAGCGAATGAATAATCAGATAATCCGATAGTTAAAATCAGTCCCACATCAGTGCTTGACATCTGTAATAAACGCTGTAAAGGTCCCCCCCCCGCCACAGCAGGGAGAGTTTTGGCACGTGGCATGAGAGTTCTCAAGGACAACATAGACGATTTCCTGATTGCTTCTCTTTAAGGAAACTGACAACCTTGTGCAATTTTAATTTCAACATTCAGCCCTCTCCTCAGCACATGAGATACGTGTTAAGAAAGCGCTGGCATTATGTCGGTAACATTGTTTTGCCTTATGGGGTGTCTAAGCAAAGGTCAGCTTGACACCCGGATACTTGCTCCCTCCACTGTCACGATTAGGCAACCCACGTCTCGGTATGGAAATCATTAGGAAGCGGTATGTTTTCGTTTTTATTTAGGTCTTGGTCCGGTCTCCGGTCCATACATGGTTTGGATGGTCATCTCTGTTACATTATGCTGACCCTTGGAGAAATTCTGGGCACTTGTACAGCGTTGTTACTGGATTATTCTTTCCTTCCGCCAATATTGATGAAGAAGTATGAGCTCCCTGAAGACCATACTTTCTTTGTTCTTTCTGCCAAAGCTCATCATTTTTGAGCATTTTTCGGGCATGCGTATTAGTAATCAGCACTCGGGAGACTGGAATGGGGAGCAGAATGTATCTTGATATGCAGGTTCTGCTCAGAGTAGTAATTTGACATTAAATCGCTAGCACTTGCAGAAGTTATGGGTGGCGTTTCCTCCTGTCCTTTTTATGTAGGCACCACATGGATTTGCCTGCTGGAAATTGAAAGACTCTGTGGTAAATTGAGCGTTGCAGTTCAGCCCTGCCAGAAAGGAGACGGACATCTCGCAGCACAGCAATTAATCTCAACCTTACTTTTTTGGTTTTGTTCTTGCAGCTCCTAGGTTGACCTTCTTTTCTGCTCTATGTTGGAATGTAGGGACTACTGCAGTGCGTTGACTTCTACCGCTGTCCAAAACTATCTGCTTCTCTTGCTCTCTTTGTGTGTCCCAAAACTGGGGCCAAGTCTGCAGACTTGTCTCAAAGAATTCACTCCAAAGTGAAGTTTTTTGAATTCCTCCATGGCCTCTCAACACAAAGACAATTTGGCAATTTAGTAGGAATGTGTTTGCTACCCAGCAGCTAGTCAGACATTGACTTACATGGTAACATGCATTAGCTCCACCATGTTAACCTTCGCCAAGCAAAGGGCATCATCAAGCAATTACAGAAACAAGCAGCAGCAGAGACCACCAACCTGGCAATGCAATCCCCACATGCTCAATCTCCTGCTGCCATGCTGGTGGACATCCATTGTAAATTCTGGAGCCAGACTGGGGTTGTTGTTGTATGTCTCATCCTACAATAACTGGAGGAACAATTCTGCAGTCACGACAAAGGTCTGGTACAGCTGACAAATTCCAGACAGTAATACTCCCTTAACGGCTCATTAAAACTTCCAGTAGGGTGGGGGATGGGTGGCGGCGTATGAAGTTGGTCTGTGTAGAACCCCGGACTAAGAATGTGTCTTTATCTTATGCTACCGGGACCTCAAACTTTTCAAAACCCCTCTGAAGAGCAATTCATGTATGTGTGATGCTAATCGCTTAAATATAGGCAATGTCTGGAGTATGTATGGATGCGTGAATATATCGATGGGAAAATTTAAGAGATATGAAGTAAAACGCAACCTTGCTGTTTTTAGTTCCACAGAAATAGATGACATGATCCGGAAGTCCACCAATCTCCTGCTTACTCGAACCCTGAGCAACTGTCTTCAGTACGCCATTAAGAAGAAGAACGTGAGCCTTGCTGAGGTGATTAGTAATGCGGGTCACCATCTTATTTCGTTCAGTTCCCACTGCAGGTAGCAACATTGCAGCCTTCTGTTGCTTCAGGGGACACCACAAGCTTCTCCTTTCTAACCTGAAATAGACCTGTGAGGGACAGGGGATAACTGGGAAAACAATGCAGAGAGGGTTTTGGGTCTGGACTGAGGTATGTTAGCTGTATGGGTGTGGATTTAATTTATGTAGCTTCTGTAGCAGATCTAATATCACACGTTCCCAGCTCACCCCCACCTTGTCAGACAGAGTTGCCTAAGGGGGACCAGAGACCCCACGGAGGGTACTGTGACTCCACCCACAGAGAGGCCTGCTCTGAATTAGCTCTGTTCCAGCTTCTGACACCCCAGGTCTCGAGGGCGCCGTGCCCCAGACTGTCTATGCCTCTCCATCTGCACTTTATCCTCTTGACTGGTGTTTACCATCTGCTGTTCCCATCGTGCATGCGGTGAGGAGCATGCAGTGAGGAGCATGCAGTGAGGAGCATGCAGTGAGGAGCAGTGCTTGGTGCGCAGTTTGGCTTCTGCAGCGTCTTTGTCTTTTGGCTGCACCCAAGCCCTCGGATACCTCATAGTGTTGTGGTTTGTTAACAGGGATTCAGGAATATGGGTGCTTCTCCTGAGGTCCAAAAAACATTATAGAATAGTGGCACTGGGGAATATGATGATTACAGGCAAGTTCATTTGTGATCTCAAATTCTCCTCCTCAGTTGGTGCAGATCATCATCAACACCACCCACCTTGAACAGTCCTGTCATTTCCTGGAAGGTTTCATCTCCAACATTACCAACGTACCATCTGACACTATTAATGCAACCAAGCTGTATGGCACATCGACTTTCAAAGTAAGAGTCCCTGTATAGGCCTTGTATCTTGACTCTTGAATGCTTAACTCAGCCACTCAGCTTTGTAAATGGGTCCGAATAAATGTGTCAGTCGCGCAGCAGAATACAGAAGCACTTCACCTTTACACAAGATGATCATTCTGCTTTCCCGCAGGATGCCCGTCATGCTGCCGAGGAGGAGATCTACACCAGCCTGAACCAGAAAATTGACCAATTTCTCCAGCTGGCAGATTACGACTGGATGGCGACGCAGCCCAAAGGCCAGCCCAGCGACTACCTGAGCGACCTCATCACCTTCCTATGCAGCACCTTCTCCGTGTTCACCAATCTGCCTGTGAGTCGGCTGTCTCTCCAGGGTAGACCTGTATGTACGTGTACCTACTCGCGCAAGAAGTGCATCGTAAATCTGCCAAGTTCAGCAGATGATCTCAGAGTCGGGCTGTTGGCTTTGTGGTTTGCGATGGCTGCTTTCTTCGCATGGAAACAAAAGGGATATGTAACGTAATAGGGCTTAGACTTTAAAAAGTGTCCATGTGCTGTGGAAATAAACGGAGACTAGAGGGCCTGACCTCGGGTCACCTTGTGACCGCGGCTCGGCCCGGCCCATTACCAGAACAAAAGCTCCCCATTGCCGGTCCTCCACCCCTGTGCCGTAACGGGGCAAAGTCATCCGGCGGTTTGAGCGGTTTGCCGAAAACCACTTCCAGGATCCTGCTCCGTGTAATCTCGGAAATCTCCTGGTGACCTCCGCCGGGGCCTGGAGAAAGGATACTGTGTCACTCACAGGAGGAAAGTGTACCCTTGGAGCTGGGGAAATCAACCCTGGCTGACATTGTTATGTGCGTGTTGGGTTTTTATTTATTTACTTCCTTAACCCCCACCTTCCCCCAATTGTGCTTTATAGGAGTGGGGAGGGGGATGTGTTGTGACTGGTGCTTAGCAGGTTTATATTGAATAGCAAACACATGCAAAGAGGGTACAACCCCACCCACTCATAAAGCACACACGCAAAAGCGCACGCCCTTGGGGACACGCCCTTGGGGACACGCCGTTGTGCATCGTCAGAGGGTCAGCCAGCAGTGCCGGAGCACACTTTGGATCACTCCTCGCTTAATGGCTGACGTCCAGGCCAGCCCACTCCCCCCCCATGACTATTTTATTGCCCTGCCAGACATTTCTGTGAACCCCTATGCTGGGGGGGGGAGCTCTTGCCGTTGGAGCGCACAACAAGTGACCGATACGCCGTTCCAAGCGGTTCGTCTCGGAGTTCGCGACCTCCCCAAGTCGGCCGCTTAGGTCAGGATGCAGCTCTGCTCTGGCGGTAAACCGCGAACAGCCTGCAGACTTATCTGCACGTGATGCAATAGGTTAGAGCTCTTTTCAACACTACAGACGTCCCGTTTATAGGCGCAGCAAACTGCCGGGGGAGCCGTATGAAGCCACGCTGTACTTTGTCCTCGGACAAAGCTGACCGCACGGAGGTCAGGGTCGAACTGAGGCTGTACCGTGTGCTGGGCAGGCCGGTGGGACAGCGTGCGCAGTGGGACGGGCTTGCGTTGCTTGTAGCGAGATCAGCATACCAGTGTTTTCCACACACCGTCACCCCTGCACACTTCTTTACCTGTCGCCCTCTCTCCTATAGGGGAAAGTGATCGAACATGCTACCATGTCGGTGAGTACTGTTTGCATTGGACACAGGCTGATAACAGGGGTCTTGTTGTGAATGGGTCAGAATGGCTGGGTTTTAATGCAAACAGCTGACACAAGATGTATAAGTGTCTTTCTATCTATAAATAACAAGCATATCAGGATTTTGCGGGGGTTGTATTTCTGTTTTTTTTTCTTTTTCTTTTTTTTTTTCTTCGATGAGTAAGGCCAGACAGGGATGTGTCCTCGACGAGGCTTTGGGTGCGATTTACTGTGCCGTGTGAATAATTGTGTGGTTTAACCCAGCTGAAACTACCAAAGGAACTAACGGGAAATGGGATAAAGCAGCAGTAATTAATAGTGCATGATGATCTGCTCCGGCACGGACCTGAAAACGTCAGTGAGGTTTTAGTAAACCATTATTTCTTAATGTCTGAATAATTTCTGGAAAAGTCTAGCCTGCATGCTGGATGCAAGAATGAACCTTCTAACATGCTGTGTTGCCGCTTCAAGAAAAAAAAGCGGGGGGGGGGGGGGTTGCTTGCCAGTGTGACACACGTTCTCAAATAGGTCCTGCCTTCTTTTTGAAGTGACTGCCTGCTATTCCACTTTATTGACTTTTATTCTGTAATTCTGTGAAAGGCAAGGTATATCGCTTTAGCCTCAAAGTCAAGACGGCGTTCTTGTTTTGTTGTTAAGGCTCAGAATGGGGTCACCGTTCTTTTGGAAGTTATTCCACAGGGGGACAGCAATTCCTGGGCTTTGAGACTGACGATGGAGAGCGTATGTTCTAACTAAGGGAGCCGCAGAGGTCTGGAGCTGTGTTCCCAATCAGGCTGTGGTCGGCCTTCACACGCAGCCCAGATCGAGGCTTCTTCAGGACAGTAGAGCTCATGCAGACCCTGTACTGGGTGAAATAAAGGACAGTGGGAAGGGGGGGGGTCATTTGTAGTAAGAAAATGTGGTTACTTCATTCAGCCTGTGCTGAACAGGAAGCGACAGCAGTCCAGATGTCAGCGGTGCATGAGTAAGGTGTGCATAAGGCCTGCTGTGGATGTTCCAGTGGGAGAATGATCGCAAGCCCAGACCTGACTGACCGGCGTGAGGACGAGGGCCGTCGAATTCGGACCAGATTATCTGACACTGGATGGATCATTTGGGAATATTAAAAGGAATTGGAATAGATGGAACGAGGAAGGCATCCATGCGTCTGTTCTGCTAGCTGGTTACTGTGAACCGTGATATTTCATATTGTTCATGAAGACCAGCTTCACCCCCCCCCTCCCTCCAAGGGTGTTTTCATCTGGCTGTGCTGTAAGGACAACATACACAATCTACCTCTAGTGAAGAGCAGCGCTGGAGCTGAGAACATCAGATGTGTGCAGACCAAGTTCCTCCACGTGCAAATCTAACATCCGAACACGTGTCGATCGGGCTGTGAGTGTTTGTGTTTTGGGGATACTGACCTTAATGGGGGTGTGGCTAGTGCCCTAAGTTCTCAGCACGGATTGCGGTCCGTAGCTGTCCATGTGGTGTAGCAGTGCAGCCAAGCCCCAGACCTCCTGATACTGGTACATGTTTGTTTGCTGTGTGTCTGGCTGATTCTGTCCTTGTCTTTAGAAGACGGGCTTGAGTGGGCCCCGGCCGTCAGTCAGGCTTGCATTCAGCCCTCTCCCCATGATATCTCTATCAGCCCATGCTTACTCGCGGTCCTTGGGGCTCCCTGCATTCTCCCTGGACCCCCATTCACTCCTGCCCCACACCCCCTGTCTCAGCTTCCCGGAAGGCCCTGTTTTAATGCCTGTTTATTTTCATAGTCCTGCCCAACTGAGTGCTTTTTAATGAGCACTTTGATGAGCGCTTTCTTTAATTAGGGGATGGAGGCGGCTGGCCAGCCCGCCTGGTGCCCCCCCCAGCCTCCCCCCCATCACCCTCTATTACCCCCAGGCTAATTGTTAACATGCTTCTTTCCTGAACTGTAAAACAAATGTGCTACTGTGAGACTCGCTGCCCCCCCTGCCTGGGCACCGGCCCGCTCTTCATCTGCCCCTCCCCCACCTCACAAAC
>JAABNX020000017.1:23027570-23046403 GCA_015163995.2 Mormyrus lacerda | reverse complement strand
CCAGTGGCAGACCTAGAGACATGACTCTTCGGTGGGGGCTGCCCTGACCCCCCCCCCCCATCCCTCTTGTGTCAGATCAGGACTGGTGAGAATTAATGAGGTTTTGATGACAGGGAGGATTTTTGGATAGTACACACAAAGCCAGTGGCAGACCTAGAGACATGACTCTTCGGTGGGGGCTGCCCTGACCCCCCCCACTCCCCCTCCCCCCGACCTCCCCTTGTCCCGGCTGTCATCCGTCTGCCAATCTCCCTGTCCATGGCAAATTCCCGGCTCTCTTTATCCGTCTCTCTTTCCCACAGGGTTTGCCAGGGCCGGCCCGGTGCCTGGCTTCCAGGGGGACACTCTACTGCTGGCCTTCATCGACTTGAGACAAGTAGGTCTTTGTTTTTCTTCTTCTTTCTTTATTTCTCCCTTCCTCCTTTCTTCTGTTTTCTCCTGTTTACCCCTCGCCCCCCCCACCCCCCCCAGTCCCCCAACACTCTACCCCCACCCCGGTTTTTTTAAGAGGTTCCTTTGCTTGTCTCACTCTCTGAGTAAGCGTCCGCATCTGTCTGTGCGAGTCTTTTGGGCCGCGCTCGTCTCGGGTCGCCGTCGTGAAGTCATCGTGCTTCACTGGCGCTCAGACGGCCGAGCTGGAATTTCACAGCATCGGTACAGTGTTATATGCCTTCGAAGGATCCACTGCTACCACATTCACCCCGTTGATCCTGTTGACCATTCGGTCTTGAGGCTTTCTTTGGTGTCAACACTTTTGCTGTGGGTTGTTTCACGGCCTAGCTGTCTGGACCGTTGCCTCTGCTGCTGCGTGCCTCTTATCCAGCAGTGATGCCTTCCTCAGACTCCTCCTTGTCTGCTGAACCCCTGCTGGATGTCACCCACCTTGTCACTGGTGCTTCTCTGTACCAGTTACCTATCACCTTGTGTGTTCATACCAGTGAGTCCCCCCAAAAAAGAAATGGAAAGTAGGGCGGTGTTTTTTTTTTTTTTTTTTTTTTTTTTTTTTTTTTTCTTTTTTCTTTTTTGGGGATGGGATGGGAAATAGAATGTCATCCATATCGGCTGGCTTTAAAAAAAAAAAAGAAAGAGTGGCCAACCTGCATCGTTGTCAGTGGCTCTGAGCGGAAGACAGATAGCCCTGGATGGGCCGGCAGGCAGGATGAATGAGCTGACAGACAGTGACGGATGCCTCTTTCTTCCAGTAAAACAATTCCGTTTTGTCTGTGCTGCCATGATGATGCAGTGCCACTTGTTTTCCTCTGCGGTTTACTTCTGCCTTTGCCGAGGGGTTTTGCGTTTTTGTATTTTCGCTTTGTTTTCTTGGACCTACAAGACGCCGGGAGGAAGAAGGGGGGAGAGAGAGCATCATTCACACCGCGTTCCTCTTTATGGGCTGTTATCTGAAGCAGGCTTGCCGGGCCCTCTCCAGTTTCGTGATGATTATTATTATCAAAGGCGATTGGGAGGGGGGGGGGGACTTATGCTGTCCCTTTGGTGCGGTTCTTTCATGTGGGCTGTTTTGGTGATCAGTGGAGTCAGAAGCACGGAGGTGACCCGAGCTTCCCTGTGCCACTGGCTCTGAATGGGCTCGATAAATCACCCTGAAGGGATTTGTGTCCCGGCGGCCCCCAGGTCCTGGGACGTCGCGGAGGACAGCATGCGCTGAGGGCAGCGGGGTCCGGAAGCGCGGGGGAGCTGGGCGGAGCTGTCTGAGTACACCCCCGACTCGATATGTGTCCGACAGCGCGGCGGAGATGGCGGCTCGTGGGTTTGAGCTCTGCTGCAGACAAAGATCGATTTCCCAAGGGGGTGGGCGGGCATGGAGGTGAGGAGGAAACGAACGGAGTGTAAAAAGTGTAAAAGCAGTAAGCATTGAAATGAGGCAGGGGTTCACTTGCGGTGTTGGTTAATCTGCGTCTGGGGGACGGCATTAGGATGCTGTTAAAAGCCGAATGTCATCACCAGGTCTCCGTCAATCTTCAGATTAGTTATTTATACTCTGTAAGGTCAGTGCTTGTGTATCGAGGTATGACCTCTTCTTGGTGAACCATGTGCCCATCGAGTTGAATCACTGTGAAAGACAAACCTCACTCAAATTAATTGTCTCCAATACGGCGTCTACATTTACTGTAACTATGGATTGTAGATGATCTTCGAAATGCTGCTGGTGTGACAGTGGCTGTAAGCTCATATGCCTGTGCCCCTGTGTAGAGGACAGACTATGATCACTACGGTGATCTATATTTAGCCCCCCCCCCCCTGAGGCCTGTGGTGGTGGGGACCCTTGGCTGCCCTCACATGCGGGAGGCCTCCTGGCCGTGTGGTGTCCGTGCCCCCAATTGGAGCATGTGCTCTGGCCTCACTGTGCCTGAACTCTATCCTGGATCTTCATCCAGCCCAGTTTCCTCCTGAGGTTTTCTCAATGGGGGGGGGGAAGTCATTACACGTAGTTGATTGGCGGCAGGATGGTGGTATTAGAGGGCCGAGACCATGTTTGGGGACGCGGGGGGGGGGGGTCGGTAGTTTGCGGTGCCAACCTTTAATGGGCTCTTGGGAGATTGTTGGAGGGTCTGCAAGGCTTACATCCAGTTTACCGTGGTGGAAAAGGAGCTTCTTTCAGGGGGGACGAGGAGGAGGAACCCAGAGGCACGAGTTACAAATCTTAAATCCATGGTGAGGAAATTGTTGCCTGTTTGTGAACTGGGTCTCTGCTGTAGATGTTGCATTTCAGGGGCCCTTAGAGGCTGCACATGCGTCTGTGCCCCCCCACCCCACATTCAGCTCCGTCCTCCCCTTGGACAATGTGGGGGACCATGCTAGGGATGAACATCTCCACCTTTTCAGAGTTGGGAAGCTGAAGAGCTGCCATGCATTCCTGTGGCCAGTCCGCAGGCACTTTCCCAGAATTCCTGAGACGCCTCTAAAATGATTCAGTGGAAAGAAAACTATCTTGTTCCTACTTTTTAAAACATATATATCCATACATCTTCCATCCACTTGGCTGCTGGTTAGGTTTGTGTGTGGGGGGGGGGGGGCTGCAGTTTGTTCCAGATGGCAAAGGACACAAGGCTTAGGTACTCCCTGGACCGGATGCCATTTTTAGTCAGTTTTTCAGGTACTCCAGGTCTACTTCCTACACGCCGAAATCCCAGTGTCTCTGACCTCTGACCCTTATTGACCCCGGGGTTAAATTGCGCGACCTTTCGCGCTGTCGGTAGATGCCGAGAGTAATGAGTGCTGTGAGAGTCGCGCTGGTGGAGCTTCTGCTGCCGTCACCGGCTACCCTGTCAGATTGATGGGATCCCCTTTCTCGCTCGTTCCCCACGAAGCATCACTGGGATAAATCAATAGCAGTAGTGGGTGATCTGCTAGGAATGGGGCCGAGCGCATGAGGTGAAGGGGTGACTGGGGGAACTGCCGCCTTTGTGGCTGTGTCCCTGGACACACTGTCGCTCCGGTCGCGTTGGAACGCCAACGTGAAGGAGTGTCCAGGAGCTTGCCGTATTCAGGGCCTGGTCAGGTCAAAGGTTTGATTAGGGTGTCTGGCGTGTTTTGGTGGGTTAGGGAGAGTGTCAAATGGTGCTGTTATTTTCGCTGGTGGCCCCCGGTGAAAGGATACTGGCGTATCGGCTCAAGGGGGGGAGAAGAGGCATTTAATCTCCCCACAGCCCTGGAAGTAGCCCATCACTGGCCAGGCAGTATTCCCCTTTCACTCCCACCCCATGCCTGGAGCATTTCTAAGATGTCAGGGATTTTGGAAAATGTATTTTGCTAACAAGGAACTAGGGAGGTAAGAGGATCAGGAGAGGAAAAATGTGCTTTTTCAACATTTGTTAGCATTTATGTGCAGATATTATGACCCTGCTAATTTGAGTGCTGCCTGGGACAGAAATGCTAGTCATATAAAATCTGGGTTATTTCATTACGGTGGCATAACAAACTCCCTCTCCTGAGGAGCAGCATAGCTGGACGCGGAAACTTTATCTAGGGTTTCATCACTGGGGGAGATCAGACTTATTTGACAGCTAGTACTTATAAACTAAAACAAGGCCTGGTCCTTCTACAGTTGCTTACCTCACCTTGCATTAGGCTCTGCTTTCAGCTTTGAGGTAGGTTGTGTAAAGCTGGTTCCTTGGAGAGATCCTCTCTCACTCCTGTCTGCATGGTGTAAGTAGCCGAGATCAAATCCCCATCCTCGGACTTTGCTGCCGGGGCCGTATTTTGTTTATGCTGCTTGTCTCTCCTCCTGACAAACTGTCCATTTGTCAGCGTGAACCGTATAAATTACAGCTTCTGTGGCTCCCCGAGCTTCGCAGGTGTAACGTAACTTGTGGCTTTGATGGACAGATAGGTGGCGTTTCTATGCTGAGTATCGCCAAGGAGCCGCATGAATGACAGATACGTGCTTTGGACTCGGGCCCCCGGTGAAATTTTTTCCCCCCTTTACAATTTTTTTTTTTTTAACTATTGCCCCCAAATTATTGTCCCGTCTCTCATTCATTCATTCATGTCATTCAGGCTAAATTTATATTTATATTTTATATTGGCATACATACCTGCAGCTGGAAGCTGTCCTCGATAGATATTCTTTTCTTTTCATGTACAGATGGGTTGGTGATCATGCACACATATATCCGCCAGACTAATGGTTTGGCTGTTTCCGTCTTGCATTCATTTGCATCTTTCTATGTTATTTTGATGGAAAATGCAGCTTCACCTTACGAACTGGAATAGTTTTTTTCTGTAGGATTTAAATAGCATTACAGCTCATCATAAAAAAAAGTTTTTTTTCTGGAATGCATGGGGTAAATACAGTGGAAATCTTCAGTTGGGTTTTTCAGTTCTTGCATAAGAATGGAACAGCATGAAAAGCGAGCTCCCATGCCCTCCCAAACGGTCTGTAACAGTACTGAACTTACCAGTATGACATCTGTGCGGGAATCGAGACTGGTTTACTTTATGTTGTTTAGCTTGAGTACGTTCTTCCTTTTCAGAGATGAGAACATTCATAGAAAATGTGCGAGGCCCGAGGCTGTCATTTCTGGGAGATTCCCGGTACTGTTCTCTACTAACGGCAGCACTAGCGGTAAGAGGAAGGACGCTCTTGTGGTCGTTAATCAAGCACATGCTGGAAATATCTTTCGCGGGGTGTGACTTCTGTCACCCCTCCCAGACAGGATCCTGCGGGGAAGGCAGTAGAAAGGTGACACACTAGGATCAGTCCTGTTCGCTTGTTGTCATGAGGTTATGCTTTGGTGGAGGCGGTCAGCGGGGGAATTGTCACTCTCCTGCTGACTGACCAATTCTGTCCTCTGACACGTGACTCCTGCCGTCTTGAGCGTTGACTGGCTGCCCTCCCAGGTACCCAAACAGATCCACGACATGACAATTCTTAGCACCAGTAAGGACTGGCCTGCTGTGTTTTAGCCTCAAAACCACATTTTGTTGGTGTAATTTTAACAAAGGAACAGATTTGTACAGTCCAGTCACACTGGTTTCTCAGTATTTAGTCCCTAAACTGCTGTCAGCTGTCTCGAGGAGCCCAGGTCTCCATGGCGGTGGGAGCCTTCAGCGCTGCGTCAGTCCCTTGTTTGTGGTCTCGGGTCTGCGTGGTGGGGTGGTCAAAACCGCACCACCTGCCCTCACAGTGCACCGCACTGCCCTGAAGGCAAACTTACGGCCAACTCACTCCTGATATCTCTGTCTGCGTCAGTGGTGTCATGAACCTCTCAGGGGAAGAGATGAGCCCTGGAATGACATCTAAACACTCCTGCCGTCATCCTTTGTGCTACCAGCAAGACTTTACACTCTGTCCTCCCTCCGACAGGGCTCGGCCCTACAATGAAGATAATGAATTCTTCCCAATAGATAGGCTTCTTCCAAATTCCTCGGCACTTGGAAACACTACCACCTCAGTCTGCTAACTTTGTCTATCCAACTGGCTAGTTTAGTGAAATGGAAAAAAAAAAAGAAATTGGGATAAAAATGTATAGAAATCCACAGAACAAGAGGATGTGAGAGCTGGAACGTGGGATGCTGCGTGTCTGTGGCTTCTCGATTCTTGGCTCTGACGGCAGCACTCACAATAGGGACTCATTACTCACCCTCTGTGCAACTTTTCCATCAGGACCACACCGCTGTGTTTTTCAGTATTGTCACTGGTTTTGTGTTCCTCAGTAGCCCTTCTGGCGCCTTGTTACCCCCCACCCCCCTATACTTACCTACTCATCTTGGGCCTGCACGTGGGGTAAAGATAGCCTCGAGCCATTTTGGGACGCTTGTTTAGTTTCTCGGGTTGACATTTGATTCCGTGAATTGCCGTTGAGGATCGATCCTGTTCATTTGGTCTGCCGTGGCACCTGTGGTCTACGAAAATTAGGGAATTTCCTTGTCCTGACTTCAAGTGTCCACCACCACATTAGGAAATCGATGGGCCAATTTGCCTTCGTGTGCTAGCTTGGTTGAGATTAAGTGGAACAGACTAGACTTAAACCCGCAGATTCTTTCGATTCTCATGGGCTTTTCGCAGTTCTCCTGTTAGACTTTTTGAGAAGAGTTTAGCGAGAAACATGGCTTTTGCGGTCCTCTGGAAGATGGGAATTGTCAGGAACTTTCTGTCTGCGATAGAATGCTAACCTGCTATTAGCACAAAAAGTGGGAAGGGGGTCCTTTCCTAAAACACAGCTTTGTTTATTTTTTTTTTCGGATGTCGTGTACTCTAAGCATTGTAAAATGAAAAAATTTAGATCTTAGTTTTCTTCAGTAAACACCATATATAACAGTCTGGGTGTAGCAAGACTTTGGCCGGGGGCTCTCATCACTGAACAACCCTTAACGCCGCCTCCTTCATAGTAAGGTCTGCTTCCCGGGGCTGCGAATCCAGAAACAGAGCATGCTGGCACTTGAGGATCAAAGGCCAAAGCATCTGAAAAACGAAAATCCTCATCGGGATCTCCATTGCTTGGGCCCTGCGTTGTTTCAAGATGCCTTTGAAAAATGGACATGCGTAATGAATTGCAGGGGGACTTCGGTTCCACGCTCGGATGTGTTTAATTAACGGGCCGCCTCTACTGCTGCTTCATCAAAACATGGTCCTTCAAAGGCAAGCGAGCCCTGAAAACATGGCATTTCCAAGAAACTAAGGAACCCCCCCCCTCCTCCTTGACTTGTGCACCCCCCTCCCTTAAAATTTTCCCTCTTCTTTCAAAGTAACTAAGAAAATCCAGCTGGGTGTCATGCTTGAGTCAAAGTCAGTAATGTGTCCCAGAACTAGCCATGGTCTCTGATGTTGTCCCTGGGTTCAGCTATGGCTCTGTGTCTCTATGGGTCCCTCATCTGTCACCCACCTGTCTTCAGGCACACTACCCTCGATGGTCTTCATTACTGCTCAATGTTTGCAAGACCGTTTGCCTTATTTTTGTCATTGCATTGTTTGTTTTGGTGATTTGCCTTCATACCGCCCGTTCTTACCTAGAGGGTAAATTTGTACCCAGGCAGGAACATTTTGTGTCACTGAATGATCTTAGTCCTCCGATGTCATCCGACGGAGTGACCAGTAAGCTCTCATTTTCAACGCGGCTATCGTATCCTGTGAAGTTCTGCGAAATGTGGTCTGAAGGTGAATGTTGTCTGGAAAGAGAGACTTCAGGGCTGAGTAAAGGCCGAGTCGATTGCCAGGCTTTCCTTCCTGTGTGATCTTTAACTTAATTGTGCCTGCACAAGTCCAGAATTCTCTTACCCAGCAGCTCTGCGGAGGTCCAGGGAGAAGTCCTAAAAACCCAAATATTTAATGTGGGGAAAAGTTAAACAGTGGAAAAGGCGTAGATAGTGGGACATCTCCAAACCCCAGAGACCTCTAAGATGAGGTGCGGAGTATGGAAAGATCGTTTACTGTCTCCCTCCTTTTTTTGGACATCGTGTCTCCCATTTTGAAGCAGTATTTTCAGCTTATTTTTTTGAAGAGGCATCATGTTATTTTAGCTTTCGCAGCTTAATTGCAAAATGGAATTTTCTCCTTCCCTCATCCTTCAAAGAGTATCTCAGCTGTGAGCAGTGCAATCCAGGCAGCCTTCTTACGGCCAAACTGCCCTGGCAGGGAACCGCGGGTCAGGAGGCGAGGAGGAGCATGCTGGGAGCCCCCGCTCTGAGTGGACGAGGAGGGGGGGGGGGGGGATTTGAGGGTGGCACTTTGTGGAATCCGGGCCGCCAGCCTGCCGCGGGAGTGCCTGAACCCTTGAAAAATACATCTCTTGTGGGTCCACCAGTCAGTGCTGCTGAAATGTGACCTGCTCTGCTGACAGGCAGCCCTGCCCCCCACCAAATCCCCCCCCCATCCGTGTCGGTCACTCTGGGGTGGCTTTACATTCAGTGAGGGGTCGCTCTATGGAGAGAGAGTGTGGCGTGAGCTTGCTGGGAACAGAGGAGTGAGGATGGGAGATGAATCTCCGGAGAGGTATGGAGAGAGAGGAAATGAAGGATACAGAGAAGGGTACGAAGTGTGAGTAAGGAGGTCTGGTGGTTCAACCCCCCCACCCCCCTCCTGACTTGCTGCCAGATTTGTTGGCTCCAGCATTGAGTGTGAGGTGGTCTTTATCCCCTGCTGCTGCTGGATGAAAGGTTAAGCCCTCACTGGGCTACCTTGGCAGTTTGACTCCCTTAAATCTGAATGAATGAAACAAAAGTTGGACTTGGGGGGTGTCAGTCATTGCTTCCTGCTGCTGGCTCCCCTCATCATTACTAATGCCTTCTGCCTGCTGCAACCTGTTTAGAATGTCACACCTGACACCTGATGATATAGTGACCAGGGACTTTTTACAGCTGTTATTCCTTCAAGAATGAAAGTGAGAACATATATATATTTTTTTGTTTTGTTTTCTGTTGTGCAACGGAGCTGCCGCCCTTCTTATCTTCACAGGAAAATGACAATGAATGAATGAAAAGTACCAGAGAATCACCTTAGAAACCCCAAGGTCCACAATTTCAGAACCAGCAAAACATTACAAATGCACTAGTGAAGTCACTCCATTTCTTTTGGGAAATACTGTAGTTTATCTGGCATGTTCTTTTTATATTTTTTTTTTTGTTTTGTTTTGTGGTTTTGTTTTGCTTTGTTTACTCTTGGTTACCTGTTACTTATATAGGGTGCTGCCATTCAGTAGCAGTTTTCTCGGTTACTTGATACTGAGTTTGGTGTAGAGCTGGTTCGTTCTGTTCAATAAAGTAGTTTGGGCCGCTCGTCTGTGATCTTGTTTCCAGTGAAATTAGACTGCGGAGTCCGCTGCAGCAAACCGTGAAGACCCTGGGCTGGAGGTCATACTCATTGCCTTCTTGAGCAAAGGCATGGTTTGAATCAAGGGTCTGGTTCGCTGGTCGTGTGCAGTTTGCTTGTTTATCATCAGCTGTTTGGCTCCAGGCAGGAACTGATAACATAAATGGGTGATAGTTCATTGGCAGAGAAGAAAATCGGCAGGGGTGAATCGGCCGTGCCTCGGCCCAACGCTAACCCAGACAGGCACGGTTTGGGTCTCAATAGGGAGAAAGTTTATGGCACTCGCATATTCCACTGGAGTGATGATTTGCTCTCAGGTCGCGCACATGATGAGGATTTAAAGCAAAGTACGTTGAGTACCATGTCAGATTTCTCTTCTCCCTCCAGTTGTGGTATGTAGAACATGCAGTGCTGGTGGTTCTGCTGTTTTGATCTCTCTGCCTTTCTGTAGATCAATGTGGTAAGCGGGTGCTGCCTCTTCTCAGGCAGTATAAATGACGTGGCTGCTCTGACCTCAAGCTGGCTCCAGCACACGCTGGCTGACCTTCCTGTACTTAACAGCCAGAACCAGGCCAGGTGTAATCACTTTCTTCAGCATTTGATACTGCCTTCTGTCACAGAGAGAGAGAGACTTATTTAGGGGGGGGGGGGACGGGAAGGGGGGTAGGTGTAGCGGCGTGGCCTCAGTGCGACCTTGCTCGCGTTTCCTCGGAGCCATGGCGGATAAACCCAGCATGCTATCTCTCTCGTTCATTCTGTGTCTTGGCCTCTCGGTCTCTGGGGCTAGCCTGACCCCGCTACATTGTGTGGATTGGCACAACGGATGACGGGGTGGGGGATGCATTTTACAGAGGGCTGAGGTGGTAATGGTGGGGGCCGGGGTTGATGTCGAAATGCTGACCTTCCAACAACCTTGGCGACTGTCCAGTCTGGGAGTCATACCAGAGGCAGAGTCACAGCCGTGGTGCACTCGCGGTCTATCAGTGAGCAAGAGTCTCCGGGGATCCAGGTCCCCTCGGGGGGACGGCATGACCCGACCTTCAAGCAGAATTAGCTACAGGTTCCCGGTGACGGTGGCGTTTCGATTCTATTCTAAATACGCATTTTTACATCATAGCTTTCACTCTGAACAGCATGAGATTTGTGTCATGAAGGTGTTGGGTTTAATCCGTGGGCTTTGTCGACCAGTAGAGTGCAGGGAGTGAAGATAAGGATAGAATTATCTTGTCACGGGCTCTTTCTTGTTCTGTTTTTTTTTTTTGATGGTGAATGTTTGTTCTCATGCCATGAGAACCATACTGAGTCACATGCCTGCCCACACCCTTCTGTGGTATATCTGCGTTCATCTCCAAGGAAACAGTAACTGCTTCACTGACAGTTCTTCTTATCAGATATGAGACAGGAGCGTGGTGTCACACAGGGGGGATAGTCATGCAGGTGTATTCACTTCAAAGGTAACACAGACACCCCCCCCCCCACCACGCACATATATATACTCACACACACCATGTTATAATGACAAGTTTACTAATTAGCCTTCCAGGAAATCAGATGGTTTTCTCTTGTCCTTACGGTGACAGTGCAAACAGCTGTTGCTTGTCAGATTAGAAAGTTCCCCATATTAAAAAGGGGGGTGGGGACAGTCAGGATTACTGAAGCACTTATTTAATTACTTGGATGAATAATATAATTTAAGATATAAAATTCATTTTACATCAATTTCGTAAACATTCCACTCTGCTTGTTTGGCCTTGTTTACTCTGAGCCTAAATCTCCCCTGACAAGTTGAACAGGATGCATATTTCATTATAAGCCAGTGTGGAGGTAGAGTGGGAAAGGTTATGAAAAAGAACACATGGAAACTCCAGGCTTCCCTGTTTATCTCCATCCATTCCAGCTGCATGAAATACATTTTGCCGACTTGCTTAGTAGTGTCTAATTCTTTACTTCGATGCTTCTCGTCATCCCTTTATATTTTGCATTCACAGAGCCATTTCCTGGCTAGCCTTCTAAGCTCTACGTTTCGTTTTACGTAGACTAAACTTTCGGCCATTCAGTAACCAGTTCATGAGAATTTAGACTTTTATTAATGGTCCTGTGGAATTGTCTCCTTTGGGAGTTTGTCCAGTTCCTTAACCTCTCTTCCTGAAGTGGCCTCTTTAGTTTAGGAGTTCTTTGCCAGTGACAAGTGTTTTATAGGTGCATGTTGGCCGTTTATTGTATGGCTGTGCAAAGGACCTCCTTGGTACAAAGAGAACGTCATCATTTACGCCCTGCGCTCTTGGTATGCCACGTGCCTGTTTTTCACACATTAATCGTGAGCTGCAGAGAGAGCAGTTGACCCCGGCTTCACCCCTAGTCTGAAGCAAGCCGCAGGCTTGGCCTTGTGGCTCCCTGGGCTGTAGGTACTGAAGCTTTCCTGTGGGTCCTTTGTGGTTGTCTCGCGTTAGCATGGCTAGGCTAACCAAAGGCTAGGTGTTTGTGATTGTTTTTCTGTTGGTGTAACATCGAGGTAGTTGCAGTAGGCCTAGAGATGGCCGTTCTGCCCTGCCGGCCTGAAACCCTGTGTTCACCTCTGTTTGCCCGTCGTTCTAGTGCCCTTCTTTAGAAAACTGTCCAGACGGCCTTGGCCCAGTGCCCTGGCCAGGTGCCATGCTTCTCGAGGTTCCCCCAATACCTGTGTGCTTCGGGACGTTCTCTTTTCCTCTCCCTCTTCTGTTGCACCCCACCTCTTCACACATGCGTACATGCACGCGCATCTCAACTCATTGTGACTCCTCTACTCCTCGCAGTTTACCCCCCCAGTCCCAGATTCCTTTGGCTGCGCTCAGCTGTTCTGACTTTTTGGCTGAACCTCCGATGAACCCGGTCAAAAGGCGGTCAGTCCTCGGCTCGGGCGACCTCCTACGAGCCCCCTGGGTGTCAGGCGCTGCTGGAGATAAATAAACGGAACTGTGAGATGTGCAGATGGCAACGCTGCATTGTGAAGCCAGCTTGCCTACTCTGTTCTCCTCTCTTCACCCCTTGGTGATCTGCTTTGCGTAGCCTGACCCAGACATCAACACGCCACAGCCTGGAATTTTGACGCACCTCTGCATCCCACATGTAGACTGTACTGGATAGACTACCTCTCCCTTTTGTCTCTGGGTTGAGTTCCTCTCTTCTGGTTTTTCGCTGCGTGAGTCTGGTTCAGCTGCATTGGGAATAGATGACTAGACCGCACATCAAAGCTCGATGACGGTTCCACCTGTAAGTGTGCTGTCCTTACTGTAAGTTCTCAGACATACCAACCTACCACCAGCCCAACTATGCTGTTTGAACCAAACTGTCACACCATGTGAAATGCTCTGCTTCTCTCGACTCTGATGACCCACTGCCGATGTGATCCAGCTCCACGTGCTTGCCTTAACCACTGCTCTGCTCTGCACCTCTTCCCTGACCTTCACTTTACGCTGCTTTATAGACAGGAAGTTTATTCTGAGGTCAGGTCTCCCCCAGGCTGACATAACTGACCAGAAGTCACAGGAAAAGGCTGTTTTCACTTGCCTTGCGATGCCGCAAATGGCACAAAAAAAGGCTGATAACAGAACAATGACCGGCCCGGCTCAGGGTTGCGGCCACCATCTTCACCTACTGTTGAACCCAAGCATCCTTAAACTTGAATTCACGGTGCAAATTATTAAGGATATTCTCTCATACTATACAAGGAGGTGTTTGTTCCCTGATACTCATTCGGCTGTTCACGACATATTTTTTTTATTTACTTTATTCTCTAGTCGTTTATAGTCCTTGTACTGGCGAATATATTGCACTCATTGTCTTATATAGGACAAATTTGTGCATGAGGGTGGTAAGGAGTGAGAGGGTAGAGGGAGCTTTTGTTCTTATGTTCTGTGTTTCCTCTGGGTAACTTTCATCCATTGCTTTCAGTCCAGCGACTCTTTTGCCACTGATTTTGCCTCCTGGAACATACTAAATAGAGTTTAGCTGATAGAAGATGAAGATTTGTGTGTAACTTCTGTTTTCCTGGAGAAATTTTGGTTAATTTAGATAATGTGGGCTTGGTAATTAGGTTGCTTTTGCTCAGTGCCTCTCTACCCGTCACCTCCACTGAAATCTGGGCAGTATTCACATTTGACCTTTAATTATATAATCTCCTGCTGACGTGTTGGCTCTGGTTTATGTCTGGGATGACGGGTGGAACCTGTGTCTGATTTTGGGACAACACAATAGCGGCGTTGAAGTCCACTGTGTTTTCTTCTCTTTTCAAAAGGCTGATAATCTGTTTCTGGTTTTGCTTGTTGTGCCTATGGTAGGTTGTGGGCCTCCATTTTTGTCCTGCAGAACGAACACACATGGAAGTTAGAGTGCAGCCATGTGTGGTTTTACTCAGCGCTGCACTGATGCAACTCTCCAAGTCGCAGCTGCTTAAAGCCGAAAGGTTACCTAGGCTCTGCGTGTGGACGTCGCGCACTAAAATGCTGAGTGCTTCAGTCCGAAGGAGTGATATCCCGGTGTCAGTGAGGGCAGGTGTGTTGCCGTCCGTAGCCGACTTCTCACCAATCGCCGCGGAAGCTCTAGTGACCTTGCAGGGGTTAGGTGCCTGTCTTAGTGGTGGTTGTTTGCAAGTAAGCAGGCACGCACACTAGTGGTCCTGGTCCCACTCTTTTGAGCCTGATAACCCTTGGATCACATCTGACCTTCCTCATGCGTCTAGATCTGTAAAGAACCACCAGGGTAGGTAGTGATGGACATTATCCCAGCCCAGTAGCAGATAGCACTTATCGCCATTGTTCAACAGGATCCTGCTGCTGAGTGGTGACCCCTTTCCCTTCCTCCATTTCCTCCTGCACCTTGATTTCCCAGACCCTTTAGATAGTGCGCTAAGTGTCAGGGTAATGTCGTTCCCATCTCCAGCGCACTCAGCAAAATGTTTTACATTTCGCTTCCACCAATATCTCTCCGGTCTCACAGATAGCATGTCTGTCCACCATGGTGGCCCAGAGTTTTGTGGGTTTTGCTCTTTCTTCAAGGGGAACCTAAATGGTTTCAACATTTCCAGGGTGACGGCTTTCAGAAACAGAACAAATGTGGGATGTGGAGGTGGAGGTACCTAGTCAGCTTTTGTTGATCTGCAAAATTCCTCAACAGTTCCTGCTCCTCTTAGTGGCATTTTGTAGTGTAATATCTTTCCCTCCCCTGGTGCTAGTGGGCATCTATATGTAAATATATCGAAATATAGAAAATAAAGTGTCTTGCATATCATCTCTTTCTAATTCATTTTTGCCAAGAAAGTTAGCCACCCGCTGCAATCTCCCTTAAGTCCGGCTAGAGTCAGTGGTTTGACTCACTAAAGCGTGTTGACCTTCTGATCACCTTGAAGGTGTCTGAATTCATTTACGGGATCTGGGAAGCGTGTCCACCTGCTCCTCTGTGTTTTGCACACGCCTGATTCATGTCTATGCCAGCAGCCGTCAACCAAAGCCGTACACCAGCTCACATCTGTGGAGCACATTCACCTACTTTCCTGCACAGCAGACCTGGACCATCTGGCATCTAGCAGACTGGACGTTCATCCAGACTCTGGAAATGAGCCCGTCTAGTGAAGAGCGCAGGTCTGTCGTAAGCTCACGTGGCAGCGATCTCGGCAGAATATCGCGTAGCGCTTGGCCGAAGGTGCCGGGGAGGTCACCTAACACGTGTGCATCATCCCAGGTTGAGGCCGACCGTGAGTGATGCGTGTGAGTGACCCCGCTGAGTGCTTCTCTAGTGTGTTTATTGATGAGCATACTTAAGAAGAACTGTGGGAACATTGTGTTTTGACTGTTTAGATGGTTAAAGAATAAAGCCTTGTGTTGTTTCAGAAAATTTTGTTAGCGACCACTCACCTTCGAATGATGTCATCACCCAAACTATTATACTGCAGTAATCCAGCTAGCACAATGACCCACCCCACGAGGGCAGGGAAGGCTTATCACTCGCTGCCAGGAAGACTGTAGTGAATGCCTCCCTGTTGACACACCTGTTGGCAAAAACTGACAAGTCTCCAGGACATGGCAGGCCTTCTCTTTGAGTTCCAGGTCACACTCATTTGTTTGCAGCGGTTTTTTTTTTTTTTTTTAAATTAAGTTTCTCTGCTCGGCTTAAAGGAGATTTCCTAGCAGTTATCATCATCGTTATCGGCGGGTCTCCGCAGTAGTTCACATAAAAAGCGACGCCAGAGGCGGCCTGCCAGGGAATGTAGAAAACAATGCAGCATCTCAGAGGCCATCCAGAGGTGAGCGCTGGAAAGGAACGCTGTAGTCATCCGAGATCATGCTGCTGCTGAGTTCAGGGCCAGGGCTGGGGGGCGTGGGGGGGTGTGTGGGGTGGGGGCATGACGGGAAGGGGTCCTCCAGAGATTTGGAGTGAGAGAGGGAGAGGAGGGAACTGGCCAGCTACTGAAAGTGGGAGAACAACAGGCAGAAGGTCTGGTTACTCATGACAGCTCCAGGCTCCGGGCTTGGTCGAGCCCCACTTTCCCTCCGCGAGGGTCCGCAGCTGTTTTCTGCATTTCCGATGAGACCCGCGACTAGGCGAGCCACTTTCCCTGCAAATAGCATGAAATGACACTGGGCGAAATAGGTCTTGATGCAGAGTTGCGTCCCGTGAGCGCGGCCTATAGGGACACCTGTTCAGCTATAATTCGGCGACCCCTGTATTGTAAGCGAGCTCTCCAGCGCTTGTGCTTCTGGCTAGGATAAGCAATGCTGCACAAAAGGGGCGCAGATGGGAAAGGCCGCAGCCCAATGTCCCTCCCTGGTTCTCTTTTCACTCCACAGGCCGTAATTCCCCAAGCATTCCCAACAAATAAACTCGACAGTCTGAAAAATCATTAGTTGCACTAAACTACGCAGTGGTCACAGAAAAAAGAACACTATCTACAAGAGGTTTCCCCCCTTCCCTTTTTCTGGAAGAATAACAGGAAGTAATAATGCCCTGCCCACCCCCTCCCCCTTACCCCCAACCCCCCCCCCCCCTGTCTATGCTGCTGTGTTTGTTCAGTATGAGGGCCTGATAACAGCAGGGTCAGCGCGAGGTGAGGCGGCGAGAGCGAGACGCAGTGAAAGTTCAGCCGGAGGTGAAGGCGGGGCTGCGGGAAGGGTGAAGCGGGGGTCAGGGCACGGGCGCTGCAGGCCTGCTGGCTCCAGTGCTGCTCGCTGCAGTGCTTACCTGCGCCCCGCACGGCATCCCTCTATGTGACACATCCCCCAGGAGGCCTGCTATTATAGATCTGCCCCCCTTCCCGCCCCCACTGGTTTTGCTTCGATACCCATGCACTTGACCCCGACGACTTCAATGTGTCCGTTGCTGGTTGACACTACCCAGCATGCCCATTCAGTGCCATACTCATTTCCTTGGTAGATCTGTATACCTGCAGACCGCGCTTGTCTGCTTTTTTACCCAGGGTGCACAGCAGCTTCGGTAAAGCCTGATGGAGATGGACAGATGGACAGAGGCACAGCAACCCAGTGCCATTTCTGTAACAGCCCACCATTTCCTTAATGGAGTATCCCTGGACGCATTGCATCTTCAGACTAGCAGGATCCTTCCACGATATAACTAATATCCCTTATTGGCTCTCGTGGCTTCTTGTGACTGTGAATCAGACGAGGGTTTTGGCACGCACCAAATCCATCCTGACCATGTGCGCTTGTCACTTGTGAACTGGTGCCAGATTCTCATCGTCGTCCTCTCTCATTCTCTCCTATTGCAGCTGCTAGACCTCTTCACCCAGTGGGACTGGTCCACCTACCTGGCTGACTACGGCCGGCCCACCTGCAGGTACCTGCGGGTGAACCCGCACACTGCTCTGGCGCTGTTAGAAAAGTAAGTGTGCAGTGGCCCCTGCGGTTTCCCCATTAGCCGTCGCCCCCCGGCTGGGGAGTAAAGTCACAGGCAGCCCAGCTGCTCCACTACCCCACAAACATATGCATACACTTGCTTTAATCCTTGCACTCTGCACACATGCATAACTTTTTTTCCCACACTGTTCATTCAGAATGTGGGTGCGGGGGGGCATTTACCAGCAAACGCACTGCATTTTTGCATAAATTCACATTAAGTGACTGCTGTTCTTTCTCTCTGCTGAACTCGGGGTTGTCTGAAGGGTTTCCCGAGCGTGAGTATCTGCCTGGGCTCTGAGCACGGACTCGGCTTTCCTTGTCATCCAAATCTTCAGTTTCTTTTATCTCCTGCTTTTATTGTAGCTGTGTGGTGGTCAGGCGCCGCGGGCCTCTTTCTGTGGGGGCTCCTCTTCCATGCACGTGTGTGCGTCCGTGCATGCGTGCGCATGCTGAGCTGCAGTGCGGTGTCTGTGACCCAGTCTAGCGCTTGAATGTTTAAACAGGTTCCGTGTGTGTCAGTGCTTTTTTTGCCGCTTTACCGCTGACATAAATGAGCTCTTCTCTGGAGATGAGAGATTTTCTCTGCTCAAGAGCAGCGGAGGATATGCTGCTTTATCTCTACTTAACCTGAGATTCCCGAATCACAAAATCATCGGAAAACTATGCAAATCCTGATTCGTTTGGCTCATGTAAAACACAAATCTTTCGACACCATTGCAGAACGAGTGAGTAATTTATATCTGTTGACTGATGATGAGCAAAAAAATCGATCTGGATAATGCTTTTAATACTTAGTCTTGGATGTTTCTGACGGCTCTTGAATTTAGAAGATAAAATGGGAAATGAGAATATTGTTGAATGTTCTATTTTTGACCTTTGTGCTGCACGACGTGTTTCAAACGAGCACATGGTGCTGATGCTTCACTACTCCGGGGCCCTGCCTTCCCATTGGCTGGCTGCCCGACACTCACTTTGTGTAGAGACCTATCGTGCCGTCCTGGTCTCTCTATGCAACATGCCAAAAAAAAAGCACGCAGTCCCAGGACGATGGTTATCGCCATGGAGATAAGAACACGGCTGATAAGGAGACCATATCTTTGCTTGTGTAGCAAGAGGAGCTCGCTGATGACGACCATGGCTGCAGAGACTATGGTGGTGAAGTCGATAACAAGAGGAAGTTCTTGGGTCCGATGCTTGATGCAGGACAGTAGATGGCTTTTTTGTGTCACTCCAAACGGTTTGTCCATCTAATATTAAAACGGCTCTATGTGTTGCTACCTGCTGCTGAAACAAATATGGTTGAGAGTAATTTGAGATGGAACCACTAGGTTACGCTATAGACATGAGTGGCATTACACCCCAGCCCGACCGGGCCGGACTGTTCCGATCCGCCTGGCACTGAGGGGTTAGGAGCACAGCTGAGCAGAACCGCAGCTGGACTCGCAGCTCCTATGGTGTGATCCGGCCGCCTCTGCTCCCGTGGCGCCAGTTCCCGGCCCCCTGCTCCTCCTCTCCGGCCTGTTATTACCGGGCCTTTATCCCGGCGCAGTCCGCTGTGACAGACTTGGCGCTTGTCTGTGGCCCATGTGACTCCCTCCACCCCCGCTATGGTGAGAGCGTTTCGGCTCCCACATTTCGGTCATGGGAGAGAGACGGAAGGGCTTTGGAGTGTTGGGGGG
>JAABNX020000017.1:23000072-23020594 GCA_015163995.2 Mormyrus lacerda | reverse complement strand
CTCTTCATACTCAGCTGGTTGGTAGAAACAAAACCTTGGTCTGGATTTGTAGCTAATGGACCTGAAATGCCCAACACCGTAGAGGAGGTCACAGCAGCCATTCTGCACTGGTACACTCACCGCACACTAGCTAAGGTGGTGAAGGGACCGGAGAGAATTCAGCAGTTAGATATAGGAGATGATTAGGAGGCCAGATTTGATAGGACCACAGTGGGCAATTTACCCAGGACTTCAGGGTACTACTGCTCATTCAAAAGATGTCCAGGGATCTTTTATAAGCTCAGTGTCAGGACCTCAGTTGCATGCCTTGTTCAAAGGATGGTGTCACTGCACTGAGGTGAGGAAGTGGCACCTAAAACCAGGCATCTGCACAGTGCCGTTTTTAGCCTATAGTTTTGTCTAAAGCAGTTTACATTTTACGCTTGTGACACTTAATGGCATTAATTTCTACCGGCTGTCTTCATGTTTGTTGCAAAGCCTTTATCTGACCCCAGAAGAAACAACTGTTACCACCCAAAGCAGGTACAGTATGTCAGGGAGTAATTCTTGTAAAAACAAGCCGGCAGGCACACCACTGCACTTCTGATGCCTTTGACAACAGCAGTACGCCAACTTTGAAAATGTCCATCTAGTCCAACATTACTGAGTGACTCACTCCTAAAATACACATTCACAAGTTTCCAGTTAGAAAATGGTAGCATAAGGCTTTAAAATCCGTAGAGAGTCTTGTAGTCTTGTCCATTGGCGTAACCCACTTTCTACTGACTGCCTTACACTGGATTTCTATTATGTTAAACCTACCGGTGTGCAAAGGACTCACTGCAATCACTGCTTTTGTTTACCGCCTGTCAGATGAATGTTCTTATCGCTGCTCGAGCACATGGACAGGTGTCTGGGACAAAATGACCGTGTACCGTGGAGCAGAAATTAGATGAAAGGAAGCAGTGTGTATTGGCAGAATCTGAAAATCCACAGGGGGTCCGATTTAAGAGGAATATGAATAGTGCTGGGAAACAAGACTCTGGAGGAAGTGGAAGGTAGGAGAAGACAGGAGGGTCGTGCTGAATAAGGGGCGGCCGGGCCTGGACAGCGCGCACACGCTCCCCGCTCTTGTAATGAAGATAAACGAGGAGCCCCAAACCTTCACGGCCCCCCCGACCCGCTCTCCTTCAGGGCTAATGGATGGGGGCAGGGTCAGAGGTCACTGAGACAAACACGCCGATCTGCGCGTCTTCCTCTGGCCCGGGTGCCAACGGAGACGACGTGCGGGAGGAGAAATGCCGTCCGTCTCTGAAAGCTTCTCTTCATCTCCTTAACACCCCCCCGCCCCATCCTGGTCTCATCCATCACCAGCATGCTAGGCCCAGCTGGTTGGGGAGGGGGGAGAGGGGGGCAACAGAGGAGAGACAGCATCAGGGGGGCTTGGATATGCTAATGTCACTTCCTTCCACACAAGGCGAGCGGCCCACGTTGTCGGGGTGTGGAGCAGGGACTGGGAGCACTGGTCACCACCTCATCCGTCTTGCTTTCACTCAAGTGAATGAACCACTTGGTTATGAAAGGATATTTACTACTCTGTGCTCCGCTGGACTCAAGGTTGTCGCAGACATCAATCACCGGCCGTCACGTACCTGCATTTTGAGGAGGGGCCTCGCTGACCCCCCCCCCCCCCAGCCATGTCTGTCTGCCGCTACATATGTCCCAAACAATCTCCCGTCAAGCAGGCTTCATGCCCTCTCTACCCGTCAAGCTGCCTGTCGTTCTGTTTCCCACTTTTGCCCGTCCTGTTGTTCCCCCGTGTATAATGGCGGCGTTGAAATGTGTCAGTCTCGCTGCCGGAATCGGATGCACTGAAACAACTACAAAATAAACAAATTAGTGTGGACTGTCGATGGAGAGAATGACGCCCCCAGGGTGAAAAGCGGAGTTATGGAAGCTCTGATAAGTACGTTAACAAAAATACCCACTGTGTCTGTGTGCTTAGTGCTCAGGAAGAGCAGGAAATGCAGCTTTCAAAATAAACACCAGGAAACTCTGACCTCTGTGTGTTCTACTGTTACTCATGCAAATCTGAACATCTTCGGCCTACAAAAACAACAAGAAGAAGTTCAGAATCATTTTAAATGTAACATTTTACTGACAATGATTTCAGAACCTTTTTCTAACTCTGAATGAATGGCAAAACTTGTACCGTTTATAACTTTATTGGTACGTGGTTTTAGGAACAGCTCTGCCAAAGCTGATGGTAAAATGATGGCTCCACTTGATGTAACTGATGTTTGAGATGAGCGTGAAAACACTGGGTATTTCCTATAAATAGCTGTGTTTCAACCCGTTCTCAAAACTGTTGCCACATGTTTGGTATTCCAGTCAGTTCCAGTTGCTCCGGTTTGCTGGACGGCTCCCAGTGCTGTTGATGAATATAATAAAATGATAGCTGTTATTTAAAGGGAAAAGCTCTGACGATGGTTCTGATGTCATTCCCAGGCTTTTTAGGGAAATTACAGCGCCCAGTAGCGTTACGTCAATTGGTTGGTCAAAGGGCGTTTTGTGGCTTATGGGTTCCCGGCTGCGTGGAATTATGAACCCTGATGGGGATTGGGAATTCCTCCAAACGTGAGAGAGGTTGAGTGACAGGCTGATAGAGTCTTAGTGAAGGAGCAGGTTTACTGGCTGCTCCTATGTCATTCACCACGGTGTTCTGGGACTCGGTAAGGGTTCAGTTTCCACAACATGTGATAGAAAATGAGTCACAAAGACGGATTCAGTCGGTCGGCTGTTTGTATTAATCAGTACCATTTATCTCTGCCATGCTTACTTTGACTCTGGTCAGTACTGGGGCTAAAACTGAGGGTCTAATTTGACTTCAGGGCAGTAGCACAGGGCTCAACCACAAGGCACATTGTAACCGATCCCTTGTCACTTTATGTTACAAAATGAAGGACCAGTTCATTCAGTGAGTCATTGGGAGCTCATTGCCAATCCCTGACAGGCCTTTGGGATCATGACGTTATACTCTTAGACTACATGGTCTAGTCAGATTTATGGTGGAGTCTGAATATTTTGGAAACATCATCACAGCCAAAAAACTCATGAACCAATTATTTCATCTGCTTTTCCTTGTACATCTGATTAATTAAGAGAATGTTTCTTTATCAGTCATATTTAGATCAGACTTAATTAGAGCCCACAATATGTGTAGCTGGGATTCATATCCTAGATGGGGATGTCTATAATGAGTATTCATGATGTCAATCTCAAATCAAATGTTTGGATTAAAGTTTACTGTTTCAAAAATGGAGTATTGTCAAACTCCAAAGCCCTGAGGGGATGACATCTACATATCAAATCCTCGTTGTGTGTTTTTCACAAGACAGATTCTCAATGGGAAAATGAAATCCATTATGAGATATCTGAAAACGATTCCCTAATCTGTACAAGATTGATCAATGTGTGAATCTGATAGCAAAGTTTATAAACATAGGAATCATAGTGCTACACTGTAACCAATAAAAAACATTCACTATATTATTGGATCAAAATAGTGATTAATAATGGCCAAAGGTTAAGTGATCATGGAAGGGTGATCCTGGTGCTACACACCGGGAACTCTGGGAATTAAAAGGATGGGATTATGGGATTGACTGAGCAGTATAGTTTCTGAAGTGCTGCTCCACAGCATCGAGGGTGTGTTTCTCAACTTGATGATGGGGGTTTGGCTCAGGCTGCAGGGAAAATCCCACAGCCCACATGAGTCTGCGTTAGCCACAAATACCCCATCTGCCCAGAAATATGCAGAATCACACACTGCATGATAAACGGGGCAATGAGTGGGAAAAAAGCCCTTTCCTCTTGGCACAAACCAGTGTATCTGCTGCTGTGTCTGGCTACTTATCGCTGTGGATTGAGGGGGGAGGGGTCAGCTGTGCCCTGACATCAATAAGAAGTAGATGACAAAAACTGACTTGCAAATAATAATAATAATTATTATTATTATTATCATTATTATTAAGTACAATGTTTATTAATAAAAGCCAGGATAAAATCTGTGTTTTTCAAAAGCAAACAAACCTGTGACTTTTTGCCCCCAGCTGCCCCCCCCCCCCATTCGCCCATTCCTCTTTTACGAGACTCATTCCTGAGCCACCTTCACATTTAGATGCTCCCTTGTCAAACTGCGACTGCTTGCGACACCCACTGAAGACAGTGTTCCCTCTGACAGATGTTACTCCCGAGTGCCTCTGCCCCCAGTGTGCTCTCAACATGCATTGGTAGGAATTTTGGGGGGGAGGGGGCAGTAGGCCCTGTGCCGTGAGGTTTCCTTCCACAAGCCACCGGTGTCACTCCTTAGTATCGCTGAGAGACCCGAGCGTTTTGGCAGAGTGGGCCGACTGTTCATCACGCTGCAAACCTGTCCGTCCTGACTGCCCACAGAACCTCATAAAAGCCCTTAAATGTCTCAAACGATTAAACAAGTTAACAGAAAACTGTCTGCGTGTGCCGAATGAGGACAACAGAGACAGGGTGATGGTCTTCAAGATGCGGAAGCCATTGACAGTGCCTGGGCTGCGGAGGGCTGGCCCTGCCCATTCCAGAAAGCTCTACGCCTGACTTCCTGTGAGTGATCGGCCTGGTTCTGTACCCTGGCATGCAGACTGCTCAATGCCCATAGAGGGACTGGCTGAAGCCCAGGAGATCAGCTGTTTTGCTATCAATCTCAGGCGCTCTTTGCGCTCTGTTCCAGTCTGTGTCCAGTGATCTGTTGCTCATAATCCACATCATCCGTCAACCTCGCTCATGACGACGCTGAATGGATTCTTAATGGTGCTGTCATTAGTCCCCTCCATGCCCAAGCACGGCTTTTTCAGAGATGGACAGCTCATCGAGGACTCGACCCATCCTAGTTTATAGAAGGCATTTTTCATTAATGAAACATCGATTGACTGACTTGTTCTTTTAATGAAAGATAACATTCCTTTTCAAGCAAAGCAACAAAAGTCCCCTCAAAATGCAATGTGAGATTCGCGAGGACTTCTTGCACGAGGTGGAACACAACACGGTACTCCTGTATTAACACATTGATTCTCCTGATCTAACTTCTACATTTTTGGTGGGGCTTAGAAATGCAAAGATAGTGATGAGATCAGCCCATCTGCATTTATTTAAGCTCAGCGGGAAATGTTTTTGAAGTTTTCAAAAAACACTATAGTGCTCTTAGTACTACCCTATATAAATCATGATTTACTTATCATTATTTAAATCTGCCAAAAAATAGGCTGGCTTTCAATTAAAGAATAGGAGTTTAGCCAGATAAGCTGTTAAACAAAATCAGAGCTTCCGAAAGATTAAAATCAGAATGTACACACTTTTACAGTATTTGTGCTGAATGAGAATTGAATCGAATAAACTGGGCCCATGCAGCATGTGGCAGCAAATGTGCGTGTTGTCCGTGTGCTTTTTGGGCTTCCTCTGGCAACCCTGAGACACAGACGTAGGTTAACTGGATGAGCCCCTGCATGTGAGCATGCACGTGCCCTCTGACCGGTCTGCCCTCTCCTGGACAGGAAGATGGTTGGAATAAAGGCTTATGTTTTGTATAGGATTTGTCAGCTGAAGCGTCACTTCATCATCTGAGTTATATGCAATCAATTTGATCCTGTCTCCCCCCCCCCCCCCCCGATGCAACTCTGCCATCTGAGGACGTTCGGCTACTACAGGATCCATAATCATGGCAACCATAGCAGTGTGGCACCTACCCCCTTCAAGGACAAGCTTTGATCAGCTGTGTGGTCCACGGAGAAGGTCAACAGCTGTCACCTGCCTTCACTTCCACAAGTCCAGAGCAACGGGCTAAGTCAGGAAGATCATTGCTGACCCCTCCCACTTCGTCAGTCACCCTTTTCAGCCTCTCGCTACTGGTGGAAGGAATGGGGCGCTAAAAACCAAATCTGAACACCACCTGGAAGGCTGCTGATCCAGACATTGTGATTTACCTACCTTCCACTTGACGCTCAAACACTGCACCACAGTGCTTAGTGCTTACATTCTTCTTCACTGCACATTTCTGAACCCGTTCCAACTCATTCTGATTACCAGCACAAATGCAGTCCATGCACATCAACTGTCTACGTTCTGTCTTCAGTTCATATTCTATTTACTGATTTGCATACCTTAACACATCCTCAGTCATCGTGTTTATATGCATCTATAAGTATGTAAGTTCCTATTTATAAAACCACCATTGGATAAGACCTTCTGCAATAATATTTAGTGTGCTTTGTAAGTAGGAGTGATTCTATTATCAACTCTGACTGAATAGGGCGACAGCAGATTTGAACCATCAACGTTTTTTTTCTTTTGTTCCAAACCTCTCTCCTTACTGTCCTTGCCGCCTTGCACCCTTTCATTCAAACATACTCCTGATTTCACAGGGTGCTTAAAAATTGACCCATTCATCCATTTTCTATCATTACTTATCTACTGTAAGCCTGTAGTCAATCCCGAGAAGCACGGTACGCCCCGGATGGGATGTCGGTCACCACGGCTCGCACACGCAGAAGTGAAAGGCAATCGTAGATGTTCACCTAAACCACAACGTTTTGGAGCGCCGGAGGAAACTGGCGAAGCTGGAGGGAACTTACAAGAGCAGAAGGAAAACTTGCAAACTGCAGAGAAACAGGGCCAGGCGCAGGAATGGAGCCTACATCCCGGGAGATCGGAGCCACGCTCAAAGATACACATTGACTGTATTTCTCCAGCATACACAATATATCTGCCACAATGCACAACTGAGAGATGGTCTTTGAAAGAAGAAGTATGTGATTTCTTTATTGTGTCCAATTGTTGTGCCTGTAGTTCTTTAAAATGATGTCGGCCATAAATGCTTCTGTGCAGAAAAGTCTATATAGAATCCTGCATCAGTTTCCCTTTAATCTACCTGTCTGAAAATGAGCAGTCCTGGAAAAATATCATCCTCCTGCTTTCTTATCAGTGTCATGGACATCTCTGTTTTATTTCTCTGTTATCACTATTTTAATCTGATTGAGTGATTATAAAGGGCATAAGGGCACATTTTCTGTAAAAAGTTTCGTAACAACCCATATTGTACTTCATTCATTGGACATGTCCGTCAAGGGAAGCTGTTGCGCACCTAATGCCACGCTGGCCAAACTGTCTCACCTGCTGTGCCAAGAGGCTCATACCAGGCTATCCCAGAAAACGGCAAAAGGTTTAATAATAGATTCAAATACATAAATAAAAATATAACCATTATTCAGCTTTAAACATTTAAAGGAACAATTACTATATGCAGCATCTGTACTTCTGCATTTTTGAGAATTTAACATTTTTTTCTTTTCCGTCTTTTTCATGCATTTGAACAAATAAGCCTCATTCAGTATCAATATCAAATATGTCTAATAATATTATTGGATCCTCAGATTTTTCAAGGATTCCTTTTCTTAAAAATATTTAAGGAATGCAGTGTATCAGATTTTCGCTGTAACCGTCACCTTCAGCTGAAGCCGCTTTGTGTCCTTCTCTAAATTTGAACTTATGGAATCTCATACAGAACCGTTTAGTTCCAGAGTCGGCTCAGGGTTGGTGTCAAATCGGCCATATTCACCGCACTGTCCTGTTTTCCTGTTGGAGAAATAGAGTCGTATTTCAAGGCAATTATGTTATGCAATCATTTAGAAGGTCGGTGAAACGTAGGCCAGACATTCATACATGTTATGGTATACTAACTTGTTATTTTAGTATTTGGAGGCAGATTTAAACTGCTTTCATTTAAGAGGAACAAGGTTGATTTCCTTGGCTGTTTTCCAGACTGTTCTTACTAACGTTCAACTCAGATGACACCGCTATTAGTTTCATGGTATTCACCTTAAAGTCGGTTGATCAGTCCTCTCAAACTGAGATGTGCGGCCATTGAAACCCTCACTACAGACATAGGCATGAAGACTGACTTTTACCATCCCTGTCTATGACACATGGTTTTGGGGCTTTTGCAAAAATGTCACATACAATTCCATTCCAGTAGTGCAATATGGTGGCCAACATATGATAATTATTTAAATGAATATTTACTTTTGATTCTGGACAGCCACTGTCTGACATACTTTCACTTATAAGTAAACTAGCAAAGACAATTACAATCTACCTTTTCCTCACTGCAGAAGAGTATTACGTCCCACGCAAAAAACATTTCCAAACTTTTTAACCTCAATTTGTCAAAAACACGTTTAAATGTAAACTAATGACAATATCCTGTATGTCATTCCAGCAGGGGGCGCCATAAAGCGCGTGCCGTAAGGACAATTCCAAGGGCCCTAGAGGCACAGGGGCCGTAAAAAAATTGGAACGTAATTGGATTGGTCTGGGCTGGGGCCCTAGTATGTTATGCTTTCATGGGGACCAAAATCTGTAGCTGCACCCCTGGTTTTTTGACTAATTACTCTCCTCTTAATTACTCTCATAATAACCTACTAGTGCTCAGTCTAATTGCCTTTTCTTACAGTGAAGGCAGGGGAGATCTTTAGTGCTCCAGAGTAACCAAACAAGGGGACACATAACAGGAAACGGTGCCTGCTGTTTGGGTGACATCAGCGAGTCCCAAAGGACTAACATGTTCCCACCCCACTCATGTAAACGAGCTGCAGTGCCCACTAATTGGATTTTCTCCCGTCTGGTTGTCCCCACAGATGGGCTTAGGCTGATGACTCTGAATAATTGGAACAAGACCGACCGCAGAGAAGTTGTGCTTTGATATGACTGTCACTGCTTCTGGAAAGAGTTAACATGAGGAGGGGTTTCTCAGTAGGCTGCGGCCAACGAACTCGCGCCCTGACAAACGGGCGGATAATTCAGACGTTTCTTGTAGTGAACAGGGTGTCCTACTCTAGGAGATCAAAAGGTACTAATTTTAAAGCAGGGAATTAATCACTATTAGGATAATAAAGCATAAATCCCTTGGTCTCAATCCCCAGAATGTACAGAGATTAAGTTATTAAAAAACCCAGATATTTTCACCTCAGAAAGTTAGTCTATACCACCCGAGATTCATGCCTTTTAGGCAAGATTTTCTTTTCTCACTCTTATTACTATTAACATTGTTCATCTTCGCAAAAAGATTCACTTGACAGACTAAGTTGCAATCAGATGAATTATGAGGCCTTTGACACAAACACCATTGGGCATCTGAGGGGGGCTGTGATGGGCATCTGAGGGGGTCTGGGATGGGCATCTGAGGGGGGCTGGGATGGGCATCTGAGGGGGGCTGTGATGGGCATCTGAGGGGGGCTGGGATGGGCACTAGTTAACACTTTGGTGAACTGCCTCATTTGCAGTAAATCGAAGTAGACATGTTCTGCCTATTTGATTATGAATCAAGTCATATTATAAATATAAAAACACATAACAACAATTGTGTCTCACCCAGCCAAAACAGGTATTTCTATCAAAACATGCCTGTTCCAGTTCTTGCTGTATAAAGGTTTTCAACACCATTCCAGTCCTGTGCCTCTAAACTGCACTGTGACATTTGTGAAGTCGGATTAGGAGAGAGGAGATTGTGTGAGACCAGCTGATTTCCTCTCAGCAAACATCCACAGAGCTCTATTGTCCTAAAAGATGTTCCTCGGAAGAAAGACTATTGTGCACTATGGAACGGGCGGAATCGAAGGGAAGCACCGCTAGATAATGTTACTCAAAGCAGACGGTATTGCTCTGAGCGCTGCCTGCGCATAACCTTTTCATGCATGGCCCTCGACGCACAACTGGCCTTCGAGGAGGATGTTTCCTCTTTCCCCAGTTTACATCACCTGAAGCGGCCCCCTCTGACAGCCCGCACTCCTGGCGTCGGCTCCAGGATGTGTACCAACTACGGCGTCGTGGTCTCTGAGGCGTCTTCCTGAGGTCATCCAGACCACCACTGCAAAACACGATCATTACCGAAGCATAACGTGCATTTCTGTCTGTGAACCATAGAGCACAAGCCTGTTGTTTCCTACCTGTAGCTGCCTGTTTCTGTGTTAATTTAACCCCTGCATCCTTATACTTCTTTTTCAGAGTCAAAGTAAACTTTATTCTCAGCAGTATGCATGCATATAGTGAGGCGTTTTGGTTATAATATACACGCAGTGGCCGATTTATTAATTTATTAAGTACACCTGCTCGTTAATGCAAACAAACTACTCATCCAAACATTGAACCGTGTGGCCACAGCCACACATATGAAGCATGCAGGCAGGGCCAAGAGGTCCAATTAGTGTTTGGCTAAGCATGAGATCGGCTAAGACGCCTGATCTTAGCCATACTGAACATTCCGACGCGATCGTCGGTGTCAGACGTGGAGGATCCAGCAGCCCAGAAACAGTCACCCTCCAGACTGCAATGTGCTTCTACGCACTACAATGTCTGTAGTTTACAGGGAGTGCTGTGGTGGACAAAAACATCCGGTCCGCTGCATTTCTGTGGCTGGAAACACCTTGTTAATGACGGTCTGAGGATAATCTCTTTAAAGCTAAACATAATTCGCAAATGGAGAAATAACATCTCAGCATAACAATGGTGTGTCGAAAGGCTTCTCTCTTCGAGTGTTTCTGGTAGCAAAAGTAGATTCTAAATGATACTATGTATTCCTAATATAATGGCCACAGAATGCATATCCGTATAATTTAGTCGGCAGGGATTATTTGGATAATTTGTAATTAGCCTGCGTACTACCGCTAAAGAAAAAAAAATCACAAGGACATAAACTTACAAGTATCAAGTAATTAAGTTAGATATGAGGCAAGCGGAAAAATTTGAAAAGACGCAGAATCTGAACTTTCCCTTATAAACTGCATCCCACACAAGCTGATGCTCTGAAATACCCTATCTACAGACAAAGGTTAAATAGCGCACAAATGCGACATATTTCTGTTTCGTGCATAACGTGATCTTATGGCTCTGCTTCCAGTTTCGTGAGGACAGAAAATCCCCCTCCTTCAGAAACTCAGCTTTGCACGTAGAAGAAGCTCACCCCCGCCGTCGGAGCGCGCGCGCTACGACGTTCACAGGAGCGCAAACCCGCGGATTCCGCAAACGATCCTGCAAATAGAGTGGGCTGTGTGTAGCAAAGATTATGTCAGACTTCATGCATTTGGAAAAAGAGACGCATGTAGCGATCCCACAATTTATTTCACATTTACTTCTTTCTGACACTTATGACTGCGAGCAAATAAAAATTTACTGTAATGATAAACGTTCAATTGCATCGTTCACCATTTAAACACAATATATTACATGTCGATTACTGTCAAACAGAAATGTATTACAAATACAGGATATAATGGAAAATTAGCTAACTTAATTTATTTAACAATAAAATTGCACTGAAAAGTTTACATAAAATGCACATGACTCGGTTAGACGTGTTATAATTTTGCATGTTCAATAAAGATCTTTCGTATAGGATTTGGGTACTGATTATAGGCTAGATTAGATTTATATTCAAATTCATAGCGCTGCCTCGCTGAAAAATGACACGGAGGGAAGAAATTATAAAGTGATCGTAAAGTGAGTAATTTATGCTCTCCGGGGTAACTTCGCATTTTGTCGGTAGTGAAATGCGTGCATCACGCGAAAGAAGACGATTTGTGTAGTACAATCCGTTACAAAAAGCTTTGACTTTTGAACAGCATGAAGACTTGTTTTCTTTTATATATGACACTCGCTCAATACGTAATAACTAATCATTTCCAATGTTAAAACTAAAATAATAATATATCCCACGACAAGAGACTCTCCGCTTCTTAAATGAAGACTAACGAATGTTATTCTGGTCACATCTCACTTTGTATTTTATGGCAGGAGCTCAGACCTATGCGAATACATATATGAGTATCATTTATATTATTTTTTTATACTTCATTGTTTTTATTTGCCTTTTATACTTTATCTCGTTTTGTTAGATCTTTATTTTTAAAAAAATATTGTAAGGGGTGACGGCAAAAAATTCACTGTACACATGTACGTTGTATGTTTTTGCATGTGCCAAATAAAACTTGCAACGTGAAGATTGCACATCCTTTTATATTCTGTTTTCTGTATCAGGATGAGATATTTTATAGACTATAGCTAATGTTTAAATATGTTATTTTGAGGTTTTCTCAATACTCGGGAATTAATCATTTCTAAAGTACAACCCAATCTTTTAATAAAACTGACGCAATAACAGCGGTCGTTTTTATCTTGAACTTCACCCGACCCAGGCAGTAGGTTTACGAAGTCGCGACGAGCTGCGGCGAGCGCTTCTGCGCTGACACCACTAGGCGGCAATATAGGGCAATAGAAATATTTTTAGACCGTCCATTGCTCGACTACGAAGCTGAAGTATTTCTTAGAAAAATATAATAAAAAAGCAGAAATCCTTTACATTGCGCAGTGCAAACATGGGGCACATTTACTTTGGATAGAAAAAATGCTGGAGGAACAACAAAGCCCTTAAAGAAAGATGGACAGCTAGAGAATGTGAAGTCTTCCGTTTTTAACTCTTCCAAGAATGAATGAGATGATGTTAACCTCTTATATCACATTTCGGCTACATGCATGGCCGTTTCTTAAATTTAACCGCAGTTCAAGAACTTTTAAATAAGCCATTTGGCTGGTGTTAGGAAAGGCTTTGTTTTCGTGCATTTCATAAATGTCAATATTGCAAGGGCTTGCGTTAAACAGGCACTGTTCAGACTTATCGAGTTATATAAAGTTATTTTTTCGTTACCTGGACGCCGTTAATACATTGTAGTTCACTAGTGATTTGCCCAGTAGAATATGAGTTATGGATTTACTCTGCTTACTGTGTTAATGACACTGGAATTTTACGCGACCGTCCCAGTCTAAAACTAATTCCGTGGGTATATGGAGCACTCCGTGACAGCAATAAAAGAGCTAATTGTAAAGTAAGAAAAAATATCTCCATGTACAGGACAGGTACTGGAGAGTGGAGGCGAAAGGGAGTAGCGGGTGATCGAAGTTATACGAGGTGGGGTTCAGGTCATTGATAGCGGTCTGGAGTGCGGAAGGTAATTGTGTAACTTATGCGTAATTACAACCATAAATTGGAACTCAGGTCCATTGAATTTCATTGCAGCGTGGCGATGAAGGCGAATTTCTGCTTGAGACAACTTTGGATTCAGTTTTTATGTTACTTTAATTATTAAGAAACAGGAACTTCAGGTTTATGGACTTACATTATTCACAAAGCAAATATTGAGTTTGTTTCCACATAATCGATCACATAAATGAACATAAAACGAAGCCTTCAATTCCTCGGTCTAATACACGTTTTTTGAATATGTGGTGTAGCGGCAGCTTCGTGGACATCTTAGTGTATTAAATTGACCCTTAGTAATAAGGGCTGCATAGAATGCACCATTTGGCACAGAAAACCATTTCAGCGCGTTGTGGATCCGGTGAGTTCATGGTCTCTACAAGATGCTCACAGGTCACTCCATCATTTCAATACCCTGGACTCTTTATACCTCGAAATAGAGGCTCTCGTAAATGATACGGGTAAGTCACAAATTGTGGCACTGCCACAGCTACCATCCCTCAGTGCAGGAGCGCTCCCTGGCTATTACGCGTCTGAGCCTTGCCTACCTCCTTCATTTCTTGCCTGCGTACTGCCGGAGTTATGGTTATTTATTTTCATTTATCTTGTGTGGTGGGAGAGTTGAGGACTGCCAAATAGTCGCTGTTTGAAACAGTCTTTAAATTTTACTTAACAGCTACGACATTAATAAACTAAATATGTTGCCTGTCACCAAAGTTTATAATTCCTGTTAGTATTCATCACCATTTCACATAAAATTGGTAGCTGTGAAGGCGGTCTATTGTAGATTTTAATTACCTGAGGGCAACATTGTTTGCACTTATTTAATTAAACAAAGGTAGCAACGTAGGCATTAAGACATTTTATCTCACCCCGCATTGGCCAAAACATAAAGCTTGCCGCGCTGTGGAAGTCGGAATGATTTACGCGCAGACATATTGCAGAATCGCAGGTGATAAGTTCTCGGTAGCAGAGGACGAGAAATAAAAATCTTAAGAACTTTAACCCCATTTCCGTTCTTTTACCCTCTCTGTCTCCCCCCCTTTATTAGCTCTCTCTCTCCCTCTCTTTGGGCGCTCATCCAGGTCCCGCACGCTCCAGCGCTCGTCCCGTTCACTTTTCACCCCGCCTCGATTGGGGGGGTGGTGGGTGGTTAAGGGGCTGAGGGGGAGGTGGGGTTGGGGGGGAGCCGCTTGTAGCCTGGCCGCTTGCCACTGAGCTGCCTCCTCTATATAAACACACATTGGAGACTCGCTTTGCGACTCGAATTCACATTGAGAAACTGTATGTGAAAAAGAGAGAGAGGACGGAGTAAAACAGAGGTAGAGAGAGCGAGAAACTCATCACCAGCTGAAGATTTTTACCTTGTAGCCGTCAGCATCTGAGCGCTAACTGCAAAGGATTATTCACATTTCAGACATTTATTTTTACCTTATGAGCAGAATTTGATTTTAATCAATTAAAACAGTTTAGGATAGCACCGCAAGTCAATTAACAGGCGGTATTTTTTGTAGACTTGTATTAATTTAACATTTTTTTCTCTCCACATTTTAATAGATTTGACAGAAACAATTTTCCCGGTGATTCTGAAGCTAGACACATTAGGATTTTTTTTAAAGAGGAGAGAGAGAAAAAATACTTTTTCAATTAAAAACCTTAACTTTAACAGTGACTTAAATTTAGACAAAATGTTTTTTTTAGCAGTCAATAAATATATCTCGATAAGTTTTATCCTGCAGTCAAGTAATTGAAAGTAAACTGTAATATTCTTCATAAACATCAAAGATTTCATCTGATGAAAGGAACAGAGAACTAAATTAAACAGCACATTTGGGTTTTATAATTGCATAAGTAATAAGTTTTAGTAGTAGTAGTAGTACTATTAAAGTTACCGTCAGCATAATATTGATTATTTTACTATTATTAACCCAATATTCATCACTACTTTAGTTTCAACCAAGAAACCTTTAAGCAGCAACACCATGCTTTTTGAGAGCTTTGACCTGGTCTCGGCTCTGGCCACTCTTGCGGCTTGTTTGGTGTCAATGGCTCTACTGCTGGCGGTGTCCCAGCAGCTGTGGCAGCTGCGATGGACCGCCACCCGGGACAAGAGCTGCAAGTTGCCCATGCCCAAGGGCTCAATGGGATTCCCCATAATCGGAGAGACTTGCCACTGGCTGTTCCAGGTAAGCGCCTTCTCAGCTCCCCTCTTTCCTCCTCCTTTCGCTTAGTCGCTTCTTTTCGGCTCTCGGTTTACTCCTGTCTTTGGGGTTTGGGAAAGGCTGAGTGGATTTCAGAAAATCGATCGTCTGTCGGAAGATGCCCAGCGTCAGGAAGGCAAATCCATGCTTTAAGAATATGGGAATGAGGTTTGGTAAACTGATGCTAACTCGCGGGGACACGGACGCATCACGCTGTACTGTGCACGTGCGAGTGCATATCCGTTGCTTTAACCATAGCCATACTTGCTCATAGTTTGTTATCGATCTCTATACATGCAAATGCTAGAAAATGCATTTTAAAACTCATTTTATTCTTTAAACGTCCTGGATAATCCTTCACATTCGTTCAATTCGAAGACGCACCGTTTTCGGAATTTGCAGAATTTCTTTGGTAGGAAAATTCTTTATCGTTTGGAAAAAAGTAAAAGTGCGCTTCCTACGGCCAGTAATCTGTTAGACAGAAGCTTGCGAGAAAGAAAGAAGCGATTCCTGACTTGCATTTCATCCTAACGCGCGTTTGGAAGGAGAGCAGCGGCGCGCTGTCTGCGCTTGCGGTAACATAACCTTCTGCTGACCAGCGTGGATGTTTTATTTCGCTCCATGTACAATTACGCATTCCGGGAGTACATCCATTAAAGTTTTTTTTCCTGAAATCTGTGCACCAGTACTCGATGATTAAGTTAAGTCTGCTCAACTGTTCGATTGTTAATCCCGGTATGGGATAAATACCTGAAGTTTTAAGTGTAACACGACTGTTGTAAAGTATATAGTTCAAAACGTGATGTAGACAGGGCTTTCCCGGTACTTCTACAACAGAGAAAGTGGTTTAACTTTTTTTTTTTCTTCATGATTTTTATCCGTTCATGAAATTACCAGTCGGCTGCTTCCATATGCTTTTTTATCTCATTTTTTGCATGTCAGCCCATGTGTTCGTGGTTTCCTTAAAGACGTGTATCAGTTTAAAACAATGGTATTGTGAGTACGCTCTAAGATGAACGTGAGCATAATCGTTTCAGCTACTTGGCAGCAAGGCAGTCAAATTCAATTGTTTTTCAATTTCACCCATTCCAACAGTCCAAGGGAAATGATTAAAGCGGTATTACAGCAGAGGAAAGGGACATATCCCGTGTTATCGGAGTAATTCTTATAGCTCGAGATATTATTTTCAAGTGAAGACTATTTTTCACATCCATTGGCTGAATTCCACAAGAGTTTTTCTTTGCGTCTGGCAAGCGGCTTAAACTTTTAAGCCGTTCACCACCACCATCATCATAATCACCATCATCATTCTTATTATCATTATTATTTCAATTATTATTGTACAGCAATAAACCTTCCTAATAGATATGTTTTATTTAGGTATTTCATCAACGATCTGCGCATTACACGAGTTGACTGTTCTTTTTCATTTTGTCACATTTCATTTTAACGTTTTAATAAAACAATTGAGGGGGTTAAAGGTTAATACCGTAGAAACTTTTGCATCCCCCCGGGCGACTGACGTTTTTATGATTGCGGTACGAGCTGTCAGCTCGGACGCGTATTAAAGTAATTCCCAGCTTCATACCAAACGCCGGCCCGTCGCTCACCGCATCCGCGCCCCACACTGCGCTTCACAGCATGTCCCCCAACCATCCCTGCGCAGCGTAAAAGCACGACCTCAGCCACGCTTCCAATACTGGGGTATCCATCACCTAAAAACGAGTTTAATTAAAACGAGTGATCACTAATTCTTTTTGCTTAGTGATCTGGAAAGTATAAATGGTTGTTTGAACTAAAGCGTTGGAAAGTTACACCGATCTCGCCGTGGATAAACATAGAGCGATTTTTTTTTAAATTTAGATTTGAAATGGCCCCAGACCAAACCTCAGAAATACTTCGTCTGTACGCCGTGCCCTCTGGAAAGCCTTGCGGCCAGAGCTGAAGTTCAGCGCGTCACGGCGGCGCGCTCAGCCCCGCGCTCCGGCTCTCCCGCACTGGACGGTTTAGGATCGTACAGCCGTCGCGTCGAAGCTCCCGATTGCTGGCAATCGGCGCGGCCAAACGCTGCGCAAAAATCATGGGGAGGACCCAATTTAGACAAAGTAAGCTGAAACGTCTTCTTCGCATTTTTCGCTCGCCTTTGCATACTCGCGAAGCTTTCCAAGACGCCCTCCCAGGGATTAACTCTTGCCTAATGTTTTTTTTTATTATTATTATTATCTCAGCTATTATTTTTTTGTGGGTGGGATTCTTTATTATTGATTCGCTATAGTATTAAACAGACTTCTATATTAGGACTTGCTGGGGGAGTGATGGTGGAGTTTTTGTCCGTCTCTGGCGCGCAGTGCAGGTAGTTGCCCTCTCCCATATGCACTGGCAGGCAAGTGGGACGGAGAAAAGGGGGCGTGTCCAGCTGGACTCCAGCCAGCTGTTTAAAAGCAATTGTGGTGTGAAGACGGGATGAAGGTCCATCAGGATCTCGTCAGCCTTGGCCCTGGGCACTAGTCAGGATGAGAGTGTGAGGAGGAGGGGCTGGTGGGGTGGGGATCTGTGGGGGCGGGGGGGCAGGGACACCTGTGCTGTTCATTGATGCCTTTTTTCTATCTTTGATTGAAGTGTTTGGAATGAAACACCCTCCAGAATAGCCTGCTTTTTGATAATTCATTACGTATGGAATCTACAGGGAGATCTTCATTATTCTTTCAACATTTGCAAGTACCCATTTGTCTGACAGCTCTGTCTTTTTCATTCTCCAACATGTATAATAATAATAATAATAATTATTATTATTGATATCATTATACTTATTGCTTTCAGCTGAATGAGAAGTTGTGGTTTCTCGGTTTCATATTAATGTGCAGTAATTTTTTGAACAGCCTTGACCTTTTCATTGTATAATAGTAAACGGTGCAGCAGTCTCCAGGCCAGGATCACTGGTCTCACACCCGTCCAAGAGAAGGGGGGGGGGGGCTACAATCTAGCGCAGATTGATGCACGGTGACGACCATGGTGGCAGCCAGAGATTGAGCTTGAAGAAGATGCCGCAGGGTGACAGATGCCTCTCTGCCTTAAGCAGCGGTACAGGGCACAGGCTTGTGTTGCTGCGTATCCCTGGTCAGCAGCGGTACAGAGCACCGGTTTGTGTTGCCACGTATCCCTGGTCAGCAGCGGTACAGAGCACCGGTTTGTGTTGCCACGTATCCCTGGTCAGCAGCGGTACAGAGCACCGACTTGTGTTGCCGCATATCCCTGGTCAGCAGCGGTGCAGAGCACCGACTTGTGTTGCCGCGTATCCCTGGTCAGCAGCGGTGCAGAGCACCGACTTGTGTTGCCGCGTATCCCTGGTCAGCAGCGGTGCAGAGCACCGACTTGTGTTACCGCGTATCTCTGGTCGCTGGCAAAGTACCAGCACACCATTTTTTATTTTCATTTGTTATTGTAATTGAATAATGAACAGGAACCATATACATGGCATTTATAAAATCTAATTTTTGCATTTTTTCAAAAATATTGGTAAGAAACATTTGTTTGGATAAATGTACGAGTTATGCAATGCATTTGCTGACTGAAAGCTGATTGAAGACAATCTGATTTAGAGCACATTTGAAACACAGTGCGTGCAAAGTGTGACCAGGACCAGGCATGAGAAATGCTCAGGGTTCACAAGCACATTGGGGCCATAGGACTTTGATGAATACATGGCTCCATCTATGGAGAGATTCTGCTTGGAATTAATATGATGACTAATGTAGAAATGCAGGATTCCCGTGGTCTTTAGAGCTCTTCCACATCACATGTTTTAAAAATATCTCTGTCAGTCTGTCTGATCTGCACCCAAGTGCATCGACATGGAAAAAAGTATGGTGGATGACGGTCCCTTGACTCTCAGCACAGAACCAAGTGCCATCAAAACCGCAGCTCCGCTCTCAGATAGCATATCTGCGTATGCCTGACTAACGACTCGCCCCCATGCTTTCTGGGCCGTGCTCATTCTTCGCCGTTGGCCTATTACCTGACAGCACAGCCGAGACACTCCCTCAGGTGCCTCGGTGTCAAATACCAGCATTTTCAGTAACACGTGTGAGGCCGGTTTGCAGTTTCCCTGTGTGAGTACGTCTTCAAACCCGTCCGTCAGTTCTTATGGTACGTTGTGGCGTTTTGCCGTGCTGTGCTGGTGACAGCAGGCCTGACAGCCTACCATAAATTTCTAGTTAACTTCTTAACTGCTCACTGTAGGGCGTTTTTAGGTGCATGATGAATGCATCGGTAGTGATAGTGAGTTTCTCAGAAGCCTACTTGTTGAGTTTGTCATGGAGTACTGCGTACTTCACAGTACTGTGAGGTATCGAGTATTGCTGATGAGGTGTTGGTAATGATATGGAGTGTTGGACAGAGAAGATTTGCAGCTTACTCTTAGCAGTACTATCACAATACCCGAGCGAAGCATGCAAACTGCTCCCCCTGGGGTTATGCTCTTCAGACCTGGGGGGTCCTCGCCCCAAACCCTATTGGGGAGCAGGCTAGATGCAATTTGCATGCAAAGCAGGACTAGTCTCCTAAAAGCCCCCGGCCCCCAGCAGAGACCCCTGTCCCCCCCCCCCGGCTTTACCAGATTAAAGTAGTGACTGGCACAGCAGTGTCGTGCCCCTGCTTTCACCCCTGGAACACATAGCGCCCCTCAAATGGCTCTTGTCTCGGTGGATAAAACAGGCACAGCGCAGCTGAGCAGGATTTGGCAGCACCGGGGGAGGCGGGACAATAGGGGTCCCGGGGTGAGCGCTCACAGCACACTGAACAGCCGTAATCTCACCCCTCGTACCGCTTCCAGGTCGCAGGGTACTCCGGCCCCCCCCCCCCACTTCCCTTGTATATTCTGTTCCCCTTTCTTGCGCTTTTTGGCTCTCCCTCCAGAATTTTCTTTGTGAGGGGGAGAAAAGAAAATGTTCCTCCTGTAGCCTGTCTCGCACCCCCGGGCACAGTCCCCCTGCGGGGGCCACGGGAGCTTCCTTCTGAATTCAGCTGCCTGTCTGTGGGTGATGTCCCCCCCCCCACCACGCTCAGTGCTCCCTGCACCCTAAGCCTGTCTGCATTGGGGTGACATCCTTTAATGACTGATAGCTGAATTACAGGGGCCCTGAGGCCCCTCTGCACACACACACACACACACACACACACACACACACACACACACATACAAACACACACTTCTCAACCACCAACCACTC
>JAABNX020000017.1:22981424-22999972 GCA_015163995.2 Mormyrus lacerda | reverse complement strand
CACACACACACACACACACACACACACACACACACACACACACATACAAACACACACTTCTCAACCACCAACCACTCTTCCCTCCCTGCCTCATCCAGGGTTTGTGTAACCTCGCTGAACCGCTTCCAGTGTACACTTCCTGAGAGATTCCAAAGGGCTATTTCAGTAAATAGCCACATTATCGTTATTTGTACTGTACAGCGTGTACATCCAGGGCGAAAATAAACCGCTGCAGCGTACCTGCAGCTCAGCATTGGTAAACAGTGACAGCGAGCCGGTAGGTAGGTGGCCTTTGTGCACGTGGCGGGTGCGGGAACCTACAACAGCTGGGACGCATGCAACAAACTGACAAGAGGAGGCGCTGACAAGCGTCTGCGTGAGCAGACAGAGCAGGCAGAAAAACCAGAGGAAGAGCAGACAGGCCAACACAAACAGGTATAAAAAGTTATAAAAATCCCTGCCTCTTGCGGTCGCCGTCTCTCTCTCTCTCTCTCTCTCTCTCTCTCTCTCTCGCTCTCTCCCTCTCGCATTCTCTGTCCGTCACGCTGGGACGTCGTGGTGCATGCGTGTGTTGCTGGACTCAGGTGCGAGGATTCCCTTTCTCCCTCTCCCTCTTTTTGCCCCCTCCTGGCTGAGGCTGCTCAGTCACCCCTCCTCATTTTCCCCCCCGCCGTAAGGACCGTAGTGTTCGGATAACCCCTGCCCTGATGTGAATAAACATAATTACAGGCCTTTTTTTGTGGTCCTAATAAAAGGCCCATTTGTATAACATTCCCACTGCTGCACAAAGACCACATTTATATGCTGGGAGTTTCGACCTGTGTCCAATTTACACAAAAATTTGTATTTTTAGTCCTGTGCTGCGTTGGAATGGGCTGGTGGAAAAAAGCAGTTCCCTTTATTGCACCTCTTGTAAAATATCTGATAAATTTCTCTTAAAAATAAAAGAACTATTGAGAGCGATATCTTAACTCTGTCCTGGCTGTGGCAAAACCAGGCATTGTCTGATGTCAGAGCTGCATTGATTTTTTAAGCAGATATTTCTGTGAGCCAACGCACTTCTCAGCTCCGACGGGCAGCTGCTCCTGTTTAAACTCTAGGCCCATGTCCAGATCCATCCCTCTGCTTTGTCTCTCCATCCATCCACCCATCCACCCATCCATCCATCCATCCTTGCTGTCCATCCATCTGTTTGTTAAGCCACTGAACACCCTCGACTTTCAAAATGTACCAGACGACGGAGTTGAGCTAAATAGCTTTGACAACTGTGGCACGGAAAACAAATTTGAAAATAGAATGGATGTGTTTTATTCTCGCCTCAGACATGGATTGCCAGCTGATTTGGGCGCATTATCCGTTAAGTCTGGGTGCTGATTATCCCAGAAGAGTCCATTTGTATGAGGAGATGTGCCATATGATTGTGGATGAGTTTTCCAATTCGGATGTGATAGGTCCACATTCATCCGAAGACCCAGGGCAGTGAGGTGCAGTGAGGTGCAGTGAGGTGCAGTGACGCAAGCGCCTGCACACAAATGGGCCGTGCTTTCATGAAGTGGCTCTTCTCCAGAGCCTTATGCCGTGTAGCACATCAGTTGCCCCTGTTTTGCCCTTCTGAGTTTTTTTGCCCCTGAGACCAGTGGAGGACATTTCTCACCTTCAAACCAAATGTCATCTGTGCCCCTCCCTGGTCATTTCGGTAAACACTGACGTCCACGGCCGTGCTATTTCCAGGGCAAGGCGCCACACGACCATGAATTAGACAGCAAAAATCCCTTGGCTGCCCTGCTCTCTCTCTCTCTCTCTCTGTCTCTCTCTCTCTCTCACACACACATGCACACACACACACTCCTGCACCCACTCTCACTGTCACTGACTGGGTTATGAGAGTATGAAGCAAAGTCCTGTTTCTGGTGGCTGGCTTGTGGCGGAGTGTGTGTGTGTGTGTGTGTGCATGTGTGTGTAGCTAAGTCTGTCAGAGCTTCACACATACTATGTCGGCCGGGCTCCCGCCAGTCAGGCCTGGTGGGGCCGTAACGGCCCAGCCTGAAAGGGGGCCTTGTCCCTGCACAGCCCCCTCAGAGCATTTGTGCGCGTCCGCGGTTGTTTCCGCAAAAAAAAAAAAAATGAGCGAATGAAACGTGCTTTGACCCAGCGAGTGCAGGGGGGATCGGGACACGCGAGAAAAAAAACATAGATGCCCTATTCCTTGATGAAACTGGTATGTTTTTACACAGCCAAACAGTTATACCTTCTCCCACCCCAAGCCCCGCCCACATCCCACTCCCTCCCCCTAGAGTGTTTTCTTGCACCCCTGGTGGAAACCCTGCCGATGGATTCCATCCCACATGACTCCATGTGAGTGTGTGGTTCCCCCTCCATGGTTTTGCATCCTCTGGGTGGAAGGCCCTTTTCTGTCTGGTCAATAGATCCAAACCTATTCGGCTGTGATGTCACAGATTGCATCACAGGTTGCGCCATCTCCCTGGAAAATAGTTGGTGTCTCCCCATCCATTTACCATTCGGTAGCTGTTTCCTGCTGGCTCCTGTTCCCAGGGAACGTGCTCCCTTATGCACCGCGCTGCCACCGCGCGGGGACCCCCACCTCCCGTTCCCCACACCCCAGCCCCTGGCCTCAGCTCTGGCCCTCCGTCAAGCCCTGAGGTTTATTTATGTGGAAAAAAGGAGAGGGCAGCCGGTTCAGGAAATACACAGGAGAAGTAAAAACACAGTGGGTCAACAGTGAGTGCAGGACTAGCGCCTGCGAGGCTGATGGAGGAGAGAGAGAGACACGGGCCAGACGCGCCAATTATGATGTCTCCCCCGATCCGACAGATCGGGCTCCGCCGATCAAATGCTTTCACGCAGTACTGCATGTTCAGCCTCAGCTTCCACTGATGGTCTCTTTCATGGAGCTGCTGAACCAGAGAGCCAAGCAGTCCGGGACCTTAAAATTGCTGGATGTCACTTCCAAAAGATGGAATATCTTTGTTGTGACGGTGACATGTCTACAGAAGCCTTCATTGCTCTGGGTTGTATGGTGCTCTAAACTGATTCCTACGTCCTCTTTTCTCTGGCGTTCTTTGAGAAACCTTCTGCCTTGACCACCAGGTAGTGCAGCGATTAAAATTGCAAGCCGAAAGCTGATAGATCGTGGCTCGCTAGAAATCCATTGTGGTGAGCAGGTCTGGCAAAAAGTGATGAGGGTGAGCTAGTCACACCTGCCGGGGGGGGGGGGTTAGGGGGTGCCGCTCAGCGTCAGCCACGTGGGAAGAAAGTGGGAGATGGAGCGTGGAAATGCTATTCAGCCCGCAAGTGACACACGAGCTCTGCGTTAAGTGGAGAACGATACGTCTGGGCACTGGCAGAGCCCTCATTCACAGTCTCATTTGTTTGTTACCCAAGAACTGCTTAGTACCAGGCGAGGTGAAGGCGGAGATTGTGCTGGGAGTGAATTTGGGCGTCAGAGCTAATCAAGCAGCATTTATCTGGAGCCTACGAGATGAGCGTGGCATGTTTTAGAGTCCTGACACCTCCTCTCTCTGGTAAAGGGCTCAGACTGTCCACCCGTAACCTGTAACCTGTAAAGGACAGCAGTGAGCCACAGAGAGGCAGGATGCACCAGAGGCTCTGTGACAGGCCCGCAGGAACACCGCGCCTCCCTTGGCACGTACACTGGTACGCTCGTGGCACGGCCTAATATGCACCTCTCAGAAAAGCCATATATGTGGGCTGTCCCTGTTCCCCTAAGGCTTCAGGCATTCAGGGCCAAGTCCTCGCCAACAGCCAAACAAACAAGAACAACCTACGACGCTTCTAAAATTAGCCCCGAAATAAGCACTGACGTGTTCATCCAGGCTGACGAATGGACCTGAATCTTGGGGTGAAACAGGGAATTGCTCTTGCTTTGCCTGGAAGACTCAGTACAGAGAGTCTTTATAGTGGTGCCATAACCCCTGTAGGTGACGGCAATTACACTCTATTTAGCAGAAAAAAAAACTCTTCTGCTTTCACGGGCTCTCCAACTGCCATTCCTCTGGCATTTGATGTCGCTGAATGTCTGTCTTGGCTTTAATGGGCTTCTCTGCTGCACATGCGGGAGAGACCCTCACCCTTACCCCATGCATGTGAACGTGTTTATGTTGACATGGGGATATGTGCAGCTTCCAAGCTGAAGTGTTTGTGTTGCCAATGCTATAGGAGGTCAGTACGAGGCTATGAAAAGGCACATTGCTGTGTTAGCGGAGCGAGAGCATGGTGAGGGGGCGCTGGGTCGCAGCTTTACTTCCATAGAAAAATGCCCTTCATGTTTGCGTTTCATATTCATGTTTATCTTCGCAGTGAAATTAGGCCTAACAGACCCCCCAGAGCAGTTTTTTTTTCTATTCCCGAGCTGCTTATGAATAAAACCAGCAAGTCTAAGTGTGTGATCAAGAGGTACGCAGAGCTGAAGGCCACGCTCACGTCAATTGATTTCCTCGGATGCTTTGATGACAATGACTGAGCGCTGGTTATCCTGGTCAGGCTATGCTCAAACTGGTTAAATTCAGATTATGAGGTGAGCCTGGGGACCCCTGCTTGGTATTGACCCTGCAAAATATTGACACCCCCCCCCCATACACTCACATATCCGCCCACCACAGAGGCTCTCCTCTTGCCACATTCTGCTCCCGTGATCCATTTGTGGTCTGCATTAGGGGCTACGCCCGTTACTAAATGTCATTCAGGATTCAAATGAGGAAAGGGTGGTCCGAAGGGATGCATCGAACCATTGAAGAGCACGTCCTCGCACTGCAGACTGCAGGACACCTTTGTATATAAATGACGATGACTTGCGCAATGCTAATCCCACCGAGGTGCGCGGAGCAAACCTGTAGCTTTTTATTCTCAGCTATTACCGCCACTCATGTGCACGTAGGTAGACGGATCCCTGAGCCCCGGTGCTATTAGTGACATTAATGATCCCTGTCGCCCCAGCGACCATGACTCATCGCTGGCCAGCCCATTTCTTGGACTTCGTCACGGGTTTCCATCAGGTCCTTTCTCCCAAACAGCTCTCAGACTATAGGCTCGTGCTCATTAGATCAGTTCCTTCAGCGCTTGCCACACGCGTGATCCTTCAGCCTGTTCCTGAACCGTTTTTCTTTTAAATGAATCGCGTCGTTCCTCTGTAATTATCTGCCCTTCGAATGTCCGGCTAGTTTTTCGTACATTTTACCGCGCCCATTATCATTAGTGTTCGATACGTATGTGTTCAGTCATGCTGATGAGCGGCACTGAATCTGTAGGTAAAATGGGGAGGTTTCCTAGCATCTGCTATGAATCCAGCAGGGACGCTACTCTTGCTTATCCTGTACTAACCCCCCCCCCCCCCCGTCTGTTAACAGGGTTCCGGGTTCCATGCGTCCCGGCGGCAGAAGTATGGGAACGTCTTCAAGACACATCTTTTGGGGCGGCCGCTGATTCGGGTGACGGGGGCGGAGAACGTCCGAAAGGTGCTGATGGGGGAGCACAGCCTGGTGACGGTGGAATGGCCGAAGAGCACGGCCACACTGCTGGGCCCCAACAGCCTGGCCAACTCCATCGGAGACATTCACCGCAAGAGGAGGAAGGTACGCCCACTGGCCTCCGTGCTGCCTGACAGCCTGAACCCACCTGCGCGGAGTGATGTCCAAAAAATGTGTTTTCTTTGGTTACTGGAACAACTTGCAAATCTCTCACTCTGCCTCATCTCCTCACTAATACGAAACGCAATCCTGTTCCTATTTCTTCTTTTCTGCTCCCCAGCCACAATTCTTCTCTGCTTTAACACTGGAGGTAGAATCGAAACAGGAAGTTTCAACTCGATACATATAATTCCTTTACCTCTTAATTTGGCTCCAATACTTATGCCTTAAATACCATTTATATCAAAATCAGTCACAATGTCTTAGCACTTCATTAGGATTATAACACCAAGCGCCAAAAAAGAACAGAATAAAACAAAGAAAGCTTCAAGCTCAGAGACTTATGAGAGCTGGAGTGTCCGTTAGTGTGTACGCACCTGTCCCACGCTGCAACGTGGCCTGGCTGACCACCGTGAGAAAAAGCACCATTTCTCTGAGGTTGGGGAGGGAACAACAAGAGGAGCTCGCGTCACTGTCTCGCCCTGCCCAGATCAGGGCTGATACCATCCCCGCGGGTCAATGCCAGCGCCTCATCAAGCCATTACAGGAAATTGGGCAGGGGTTCTTTTCATTATCCCAGGGAAGCATACCTCTGCCCCGCCATTGTCCCGGAACAGAATGGGCCTGTCTGAGAGAGCCTTTCCTCCCGGCTCAAGTTTCACCCCACACACCTGTACTATTGAAAGGTCAATGGGCTGTAATCAGCAGCTAATCCCTGTGGTCTGGGAGGCCTCACACAAGCCCTAATGACCGGTAATTAGTCAGCCAGCATTTGGCTCACAAAGAAGGCTTTTTTTTTACCTCTTTCTTCAGCTCCTCCAGTGTTTTATCCCCTCCTCCCAAGCCGTAAACAGACATTGGTGATTTTACAGAAAAAAATGGAGCAAATGGGTCAGGAGTGGGTGGGGGAGGGGGGAGTTTCAGAATTTAACTTGAACTTTGACAAATCCAATATTCCACTTGCGGGTCAAAAAAAAAAAAAAAACACCAGGTCTTTCCGCAGACTATTGGCACACAAAGCCCTAAGACTAAAACAACACTCACAACAATAACAATAACAGAGCAGCGACAGGACCGCAACCCCATTGGCACTAATCGCCACCACTACCCCACCCAACCGTGCATGAGCCACGTTCCTGGGGCGTGCATGAAGCCGAACTGGAGGAGGGCAAACAGAGACACTTCATGATAGGCCACCCATGACACACAGCTGCCTTTTCTGCTCAGTACGAAAGGCCAATTTTATGCAGTTTCCCTAGGTAGCCATACAGGAAAAATGCGAGTGTGAAGGGTTTTCCAGGAAAAAACTATTTGGCCGGGATAAATCATTATGACTATTGGTGATTCTTCCAGATACCTGATACTCAGGTTATGAAAGCCTATTCATTTCAAGGCAACAAAGACTTCTAATTTGTAGGCTTAAAGCCAAACTGGTCCCTCTCTCTGTTCTGTATCTGCACCTTAATTCTGATTGTCCCTCACTCATTCTGTCTCTTTCTCTTCGTATATGTCTATTTTACATTTTCCCCAACCTGTTTTTATTTTTCTTTCGGCACTTTTTCACCAGAGTGATCCCTCCTACACTATTTTTAGAGAGGGAGAAAGAGAGCAGAGCTTTTAGTCAAACTCTTAAACTGAGCTGCCAGACAGCCCATGTGAAAAAACACTGGAGAATACGATACTGCCAAAAATCCAACAATTTCCCCTACTACGAAGCGTACGAGAGGTCCACCATAGCAGCACAGACACCCCTACGGTATTCTATCATAGTCGGGTTTCCTCTGGGTAATGGCTTACAAACCAGAGGTCACGAAACACACAATAATACATTTCTCTGCAAGTTCAAACACTGGTTCCTATTCAGAGAGGCCAGGCTCCTGGGTTAGCGGGTGATCCAGTGAGTCAAACAGAGTTCATGGTCCGACAGATCGACGGAGGCTTTTTGGTACTCCTGGGGTATTTTCTTCCACACCCTGGCCCCTGCTGGCTCGCCCTATGCTCCACCCAGTCCAGCTGAAATTAGGCCCCCGGCGGACAGGACGGAGGCCCCGCTATGACTCTAGCTTTGCGGAGAGAGTCTGGATGCGTGTGCTGACCTCCAGTGAGCCTCCATCCGGAGCCACTGGCGGTTTTCTGCATCACAGAGAGGAGCTTCTCTTTTTTTGTATATTTTCTTGTTTCTCCCATTCTCTATAATTTACCATCTAAAACAGGCTCCTGTCATTGTTCTTTATGGTACACGGCACATTGCTATATATTTAGGAGAGATGGTACAGAACAAAAGCTGCACATCTGAAGAGCAATAAAACAAACAAAGAGCCCGATTTCCAGTGTGTAGTCGTTTAGCTGCGGTTGTGCCCGCTAGATCAACAAGCTGAAAGCAAACATAAGACAGTCCCTAAAAATGACAACATTATTTGATTACATTAATTCAGTGAATGATTCCAGAGTTGGCTCAGGCAGCATAGAGCCTGACACAAAGGCTAGACTGTGCAGTCACCTAGAAGTAGGTGAGACGACACAGGAGCCAGCTGAGCCTGAAAAGGCTGTGCTACTGCGCGCGTGTAGTTACCTCTCTGTCCAGTAGAGGGCGCAGCTCTTTTATTCTCCAGCTGTTTCCTTTCTGCCTGAGCTCAAATGACTGGACGGGGGAATGGCATGCAGTCAGCAAGGGGTTAAAGAACGGAAGGGGAAGGTTGTGCGAGTGGGGTGAAATAAAGGAAGAGGAAAATGAAAAAACAAAGGAGGAATATCTATGCATCGGTTAAGCCAGACACCCTGAATAAAGTAATATAATTTAGGATATACGGGTGACTCTAAATGCTTAGCGTTAGTAGGCTGATAGCAGAGAGCTGCAGTTTATTAAAGCAGAGGAGCATCCCAGCTTCCCTTGAGGTGACGTCTGGAATCTCCCTGTCTGATGAGACGTGTAGCTGCAGACAGATACCCATTTATAGCATGCGTGTGTGTGAGGAGTGCTTGGCCCCTTTGGGGAAAACACGGAGACAGAGTTCTGCAGCAGTCGCTGGCGCGGTGCCAGCCGGGGCCCCCCCCCTCTGCCGCAGAGTACTGTAGGTCATAGGTAAGACCCATGATCGGTCGCCAGCTGTGTGGCCTGAAGCTGCCCCTTCCTCGTCCAAACCACCAAGTTTTGATGGAGTTCTGTGACCCCCCCCCCTCCCCCCTCATCCTCATTCCCAGGGGGGGCATTTCATTTTATCACAAGGCACTTTTTGTGATCGCTGTTATCGCTATACATAAAGCGTTTTAGTTTTATGTTGTTATAAAAGTTCATAACTGGTGGCAAATGATTGAACCCATCCTGGTACGTATGTAATGGCCCTCTTTGTGCAATAATATAGTTTTAAGAGTGTTCCTCTGGTCGAGGGCCTGTGTAACAAATCAGTCTATGATGCTGTCTCCAAGATCTGTATTGTTTTTTAAAGGAAGAGTCATTTTCTCTGGGGATTCACTGAATGCATGTTCAGTTGTGAATCCCTTCAACAGGGTTGGAGTTACACAGCACTAAGGATCCCATGAGGAATTGTGGATGCGTTTTGTATATGTATCATATAACATACAAGACGATGGCACTGATTAATTGATATTCGGTGGAGCGTGTTTAAAGATGAACTGGAGGTGAACTGGAAATGAATACCTTTGCAACTGTAGTGTATATGACTCGAATAATGTGGAGCGTCAGGAAAACCCAACACGTGGAAGCATTTAGAGAAATAAAGACTTCTCACACGGTACAGCTCGAGGTGCTTGAGCGAGCAATTCAGAGAACATCTGTACTGTCCACCAGTAATGAGCTTGCTCTGCTCATAGGTTAGGAACCCACTGTTAGGGTCCCAGATAGTCTCATTCTGAATCACCCTTAGGCGTCTTCTGTAGTTATACACAGGTCCATGGCACCTTGTTTGCACAGAATCTGAACGCAGGAGGTCGACATGACTCTCTGCCCAACTATGGGAGCCATTCATACTGGCAGTTAGAACCTTGGGTGCGAACACCAAAATGGAGTTTGTGTTTGTTCCAAGAACTCTTGATTCCCAGTTCATACACTTAGAGAGGTCTTTATTAAAGGACCATGGGGTGTTTGAGCAGCTGAGGTTACTATAGGTCAACGTCAGTGGTAGCTGGTGAGTTTGAATGAATTTAGTAGCGAGATTTACGCACATCAGCATTAGAGAAACAAAAATGTGTTATTTAATCACACAACAGCAGGGTGTTCTTTTTGATAATAGCTGCCTTGTATCTTTAACAGGATATTGAGAACAGACCTCGGCAGCTTGTTTCGTGACCGTTTACTTCGTATTCGTGCAGCACAAGTATAACAGTCAGATAGGCGGACGGTTCCAATTCCCTGTCAAGGACGATGCACGAATTACAGCGGCAGATCTGTGCAAGGAGCGCAGCATACAGATGGCTTGTATGGCAGAGGCGCTTATTGCGTTTCTGATAAGCAACTCAGATTTTGTGATGGCCTATGGGAAATGGGATGATATTGTTTTTCATCTGTGGGTAGGGCAGCCTGGAGGAGCATGACCTGGTATACAGCTTCTAGCCACCATAAGGTACAGGCGGAGGTGAGCAGGGAGGGGCTTGGCGACTGGTCGCAAATTCGGCAGCATTGCCGCTTAGCTAGGAATCGCACAGCCCATGATGTCGCTACTCCTGCCGCCACGGTAACCAAGCACTCAGTGCACCATTGTTCATTCACTCCAGGGGCCCTCCAGAGGACAGTATATGAGAGAAAGACAGCAAGGGAGGAGACTAGAGAGGAAGAGAGAGAGAGCAGGAGAACGAGAGGCATACGGGTGGGAGAGGTGCTTGACGAGCTAGTGATGAAGCTGCTCCGGTGAAGGATAAAGACAGTGAAAATAAGACAGGAGAGGAGTGAAGCAGAGACAGAACGTGCGGTGGGGTAGGAGGAAGATGCGTGTACTGAGCCCAACTGTCCCTCCATCTTTACTACTCTGGAGAACCTTTGCAGGGCCAAGGTATTTGGGGTCAGATGGCCCGGGGATGGTGCATAAAAAGTGCTATTGTTAGTCATCGGAGCTGGAGTTTTTAAGGGGAACATGGATGTTATTTCACCAAACAAACCATAGCGAGTGAAGTGCATTAGAAATGCGATGCCCCGGCCAGGAAAATCTTACCTTTCCTAGGGACTGCTGACAGAGAGGGAAACTCTCCCACTTGTATGAGTGTTTCACTTCTATTCAGCCTCAGTGTGGGGAGAAAATGAGAGAAGAGTGACAGAAGGGAGAGGAGAAAAAATGTGAACTTTCCATTGAACAAAAATGAAGGCGTCAGGAAAGCTGCTTTCGTGACCTGACGGAGCTGGCGACAATGACGGGGAGATGCCTTTATGACTTCCGCTCGTTTTCCATTCGTGACCCAGGCAAGACCATGGCGCAGAATTAAAAGCTGATCTGCGGAGCATGAATGATGCGAGAGTCACCTGAAAAGTGGCTTCAACCACGAAGCATTTGGTTTAGGAGGTTTTAGGCGAGTGCTCTGGGAGATCCGTGCTGGACCCTTGACGTGAGTCTCGGAGGCAAGTGGCGGGATGTTTGGGCAAGTTCATTCTGCCCGTGATGAAGAATTTAAATAGCAAAGTAGAAGAATGAGAAAGTGAGCTACAGAAAATGACAAATGTCTTGTGAGCATGGAGGACGGGATCCGGATGAAGTAGGTGATTGTGGCTGGTGTGTGAGTTGCGGTTTACCAACAGCTCTGACAGTGGTCAAAGTGAGCAATGAGCTATAGCGGATTCTCTTCCAGGCAGAGTTGTCTGCGACGCCGGAGTTGGGATACTAGAGAGGCCTGCTCAAACCCGAGGTTTCACCCCCAAGGATTAATTGGCAGGAGCTTGTTTGAATGTGAACCCTCTGGGGCTGTCTATGAGTCAGAAATACTTTGGGATCAAATTTTTGCTTCATAAGCTCATTGTGGTCTGTCAGGGACAAGACAGCAGACTGCATGTAAGAACAATGCCTAAAAGCTGCGGTATATTTGTTAGAAAACATTAAAAATGTTTTTTGGCACCTTAAGTCACACCGCTACTGTCTTAATTTTTTATCAAAATGACAAAGAATGTTCAACTTTATCGAGTGCATGTTGTTTCCATGAGTGCATTGGCTATTTTTAGGCATCCAAAGTTGTTTCCTACGATCATACCTGTGCAGACTATCATGAAGTTGTTCTTTGAACCCTAACCTATGCCTGTCTGAAAAGCCATATGCCTCAATTATTTTGCCACATCAGCAAGGGTGTGTTAAATAGAGGTCATCTGGTGCTGTGATGCTGGCTAGACTTTTCACTTGCCGCAAATAAAGGAGTGAGTTTTCATGCGTGAACTAATGTCAGGTTTGCCTATTAAATATTTGCCTGTAGGATTATATGTTTTAATCTTCTCATTGGGGATGTGTGGTATATTTCTACAAAGGTGTTCCTCTTAATCTTGGTTGTTTTATGGGAGCAAAAAAATGCAGTTTTGCGGCAGTCATCATTAACGAGGTAAACAAGTGAACTGTGCGGATTAATAAGTGATGCGGTATTTGGGTATCTGCTTGCGTCTGTAACTGTGAGTGAGAGCGGGCAATGAGTGCCAAGTCAAAGTCTTGTCTCAGACCTCAAGCATCCCAGGCAGCTGAGTTGTGGCTGCAGGCAGCGCTTTTCAAAGCAGGAGAAAAAACCATCTGCTAGTATCACAGCATTTTGCCCCTGGTGAAAAGGATGCCTGAAGGTTTTTCTTGTTTTAGTGCTTGATCGGCCGCATTTATGCTTACTGATCCATGGCAATGGTGATATTACAGCGAGGCCAGTGTTCCACAGCTGAACGAAAAACCCCGCCGATATCAGTTTTAGCAAAGATGGCTGAAAAGCTCTTGGCTCAATTGTTGTGATGTCACGCTAATCACATTATAAGGTGATGAGCCTTTATGACTGATGCCTGCCCTCCAAAGTGTCCTGGGCTCAACAGGAACGTAATGAAGTCACGCTTCCCCCATGCAGGTCTTCGCCAAGGTGTTCAGCCACGAGGCTCTGGAAAGCTACCTGCCCAAGATCCAGCAGGTGATCCAGGAGACGCTGCGCGTGTGGAGCAGCAACCCGGAGCCCATCAATGTGTACCGCGAGGCCCAGCGGCTCTCCTTCCACATGGCCCTCCGTGTGCTGCTGGGTTTCCGCGTGTCTGATGAGGAGATGCGCAGCCTCTTCGACACCTTCCAGGATTTCGTGGATAACCTCTTCTCCTTGCCTATTGACTTACCTTTCACTGGCTACAGGAGGGTAAGCCGTCATTCAGCTGATTTCTCATTTCTAGTGCAAGGAAGTGGCTCACAAACGGCACATTTGAGAAAACCGTGTCAGATCAAATTCAATCAAATTTCGGATCAATCAAAGTACTAGTCCCGTGAACGTTACTCTCAAAGAAGAGTAAAACACAAGTAAGGCAATATATGACTGTATGATTGTTTTGAAAGCGTTCAACTGGAAAGTCTGCTGTAGTGAGTGAAATCGATCAGCGTTTGCAGTGTTTGTACAGACTAGGATGGAACTGACACGTATCATGTCATGCGATTTCCCCCCTAACAGGGCATCCGGGCTCGAGATGCCCTGCAGAAGGCCATCGAGAAGGCCATCCGCGAGAAGCCACTGTGCAGCCAGGGCAAGGACTACACTGACGCCTTGGATGTGCTGATCGAGAGCAGCAATGAGAATGGGATGGAGCTCACCATGCAGGAGCTCAAGGTAGCCGGACGAGCGGCTCGGCGCCCTAATCTCGATTTGAAATGCGATCATTTAGAGTTTCTCTAGTTCCTTGTTCTTCTGGTTCTTGACTGGGAAACATACCTGCATGGAGTACTTTCCCAAAGCTCAGTCCAGTCTTGCTGCTTTTGAGAATCGGGCTTCATCAATACACACTATCACGTGTATCGGCAATGTAATCTCACTCAGCTCTCATGTAAGTGAGCGAAGAACATTAAATTTCCAAAACTCATCCCGCAATTTTTTCTTAGGTCTTATTTCTTTCCCATTTGTCAGAGCGGAACTGATCTCATTTTTATTTTGCATTTCGTCGTAAAATAATCATCTCTTAAGTTATTAATCATCTGTAATAGTTGTTATTGTCATGACTGGCATCCAGTGGGAGCATGTCCCTATACTGGAGAACCATACTGGTTTTATTTCTTTGTGTCATATTGGTGATATAATGTAGAGCAGGGTTCTTCAAATCTGGACCTCGATTCCAAATCCAGGCCTTGTTTTCAGTTCTCCCAGGTAGATAGTTTAATAATTACTGAGTCTGATTGGTCAGAGGCTTCACACACAGGTAAAGGAAGGCTGGAAAACCAGCAGTGCTCGGACCTCAAGGACCGTGATTTGAATAATAGGGATGTAGAGGATGTCCCACACTGACATATACAGGGTCATGACAAAGTGCTGCAGAATAGCTTTTGCGGCAGTTAAGTGTTAATTATTAATGTTAATTATTTAGTGATCTCTACTAACAGCTACAGAATGGCAGTTGTCCTACTGACATTTTATCTCTCTCCCAGCAGCAGCTGGACGGATATCAGGAACTTTTCGTGTTTTTTTTTTTGTGATTTAAACATCGCTTTAATTCCCGAGTTCCGTGACTTGCTGTTTAAGCGAAGGATTATACGGCGCTGTTGCGAACTGAAACAAGAGGCTCTTCTCAGATTATCAGGCCGCATTACCATAACCAGCTGTGAGCAGATACCTCCATAATCCCCGGCTAAGTCAGATGTGCCGTTTTTTTAACGAGTCAGAGGATTAGGATTTGCTGGGTGGGTGTCCTCGCCATTAATTGTCTATGTGACGGGGGACGTTTTTTTTATGAGGCTTCCAACATGAAGTCTTGCCTCAGTAAACCTGTCTCGTATACCAGCAGATCTGTCTTTTGCCGTTGCTGAGGGTTCAGCACAATGGAGCAGACTCCTTCACTACCCTCCATCCTCCGCCTCTGCTCTGGGCAGTAGTTAGTCTGACAAACATGTGCTAACAATATTATAGGCTTTAATGTATTGTTTTTGACCCCTGACACCATCCACGGTGTCACTTAGGCGCGGAGTCACTGTCTTGTCACACCATCCTGCCACAGCGTGTGTGAGGTGCGTTGTTGCCCAGCCAAGCTGAACCTGTCTGAATTAGTAGCAGCAGCTCTAAGATTAACGGTTCATCCTGTTTTTCTGAGTGAATCCATTGCTGGGACTGTGTGGTCGGTAATCGCAGATCAGAGGGGCTACACTACGCCCCGCAGTGGTCATCTTGCACGACAGGCTTGTGCAGGCTTGCAGGTCACAGTGTAGCACACTTTTGTTGAATTCACCATGACCTTGTTTCCCCCTCTGTAAACCCGATAACCGTCTCGCTTCCCTGCCTCTGCCCTTTCCCTTTCTGGAGCTGAAGCGCCGGGCTTTTGTGTTTGCTGTTCTCTCCCACTTTGTTAAACTCAGCAGCACGAATAAAGTCCCCGTTGGTCCAACCTCCCTCCGTGTCTGGATCTGTTCACCATCCCAACCCAAGCGAGTCTTACACTAGCCGAGGCGCTCGTGCTGCCTTGCTTGCACTTTACGGACCCTTGTGTTAACAGCAGGCCCCCTCGCCACATCTGCGCGGCAGCCGTCGGACTCTGCAGCTCGCAGGACTGACAGCAGCCGACCTTCTGGCAGAGCGCAGACTCATCGGCTTCTCACTCTTTGTCCTCCCAGGAGTCGACGATCGAGCTGATCTTCGCCGCCTTCGCCACCACCGCCAGCGCCAGCACGTCGCTCATCATGCAGCTGCTGCGCCACCCCCCGGTGCTGGAGAAGCTGCGTGAGGAGCTGCGCAGCCGCGGCTTCCTGCACAACGGCTGCCTCTGTGAGGGGGCGCTGCGGCTCGACAGCGTCTGCAGCCTCAAGTACCTCGACTGCGTCATCAAAGAGGTCCTGCGGCTCTTCGCGCCCGTTTCCGGAGGATACCGCACCGCCATGCAGACCTTCGAGCTTGACGTGAGTCCCGTCCTCTTCGTATTTCCTTATGATCGCCTCAGCCCTACTGAATGACTCCAGTCGCTGAAGGCTAATATGTTTTAATCCGCACCCAAAATATGGGGCAATTGATCAAATTTGATGGACTATAGCACTGTTCCCCAACCAAGCCCTCACGGAACCCCAGACACGCCACGTTTTTGCTCCCTCCCAGCCAATCAGGAACACCGAACACCTGTTACAGGTGCGTTGAGAGCAGAGAGGAAGCAAAAACATGGACTGTCTGGGGTTCCTCGAGGACTGGGTTGGGAAACACTGGACTAGAGGACATGAATTAGGCCTCCCCTGAATAGCTACACGTTAACGAATCAAAAGTTTACCTTAACTACATTGGAAATTAATTTGGGAAGCATTCCTGACTCTGGCCGGTGTCCTCATTCTCCATGTGCGCTGTCTCCTGTCCCCCTTGCTCTCCTTCACTCTGGCTTAACAGGGAGTGCAGATTCCAAAGGGATGGAGCGTGATGTACAGCATCCGGGACACCCACGACACCTCGGCCGTGTTCAAGGATGTGGAGAAGTTCGACCCCGAGCGCTTCAGCGAGGAGCGCGGCGAGGATAAGGAGGGCCGCTTCCACTACCTGCCTTTTGGGGGCGGGGTTCGCACCTGCCTGGGCAAGCAGCTGGCCACTCTGTTCCTGCGCCTGCTGGCCATTGAGCTGGCGAGTAGCAGTCGCTTCGAGCTGGCCACCCGGACTTTCCCCCGCATCATCACCGTGCCCGTCGTGCACCCCTCCGACGGCCTGCGGGTCAAGTTCTTCGGCCTGGACTCCAACCAGAACGAGATCATAGCCAAGTCCGACGAGATTTTGGGCGCCGCCGTCTAAACGGCCGGGAGAAGGAGGGAAGATGGAGGACACAGGCATCATTAGAACCATTTTCCGAAGTTAACCTCTGTGGACTTCAAGAAAATTATTATTTTTTGCATCATTGGACATTTCTGAGAAGGAGAACTTGAAGCTGCCAAAAATGTATAGCCTTTATTCATTTTCTAAAAAAAAAAACATAAAAAATAAACGACATATATGTAAGAATGAAAGTTATCTAATAACACATAATGCACAGTGTGGAGTTGGAATCTCTGGTGGGGGGTAGGTGGAGTGACGGAGACAGATAAGTGAGGGTAATCAGGGTATAAAACGGGGTATGACACAGATAGGAAGGCACCCGCTTCACTGGGGCAGGTTGAGGGACAGTTCTTTGGAAGAAAAGGACTATCCGAGTGAGGAGGAACCTGGAGAAAGTTTCTCATGTGCCGGAAGCCTCCGTCTCCATATATTCATTGCTGCCCCGGCCAAACACCTGCCCCCACCTGTCCAGACAAGAAAAACGACAGGAAGACGAGGAGGCGAATGAAGCTGGATGGACAATTAAATAACAATCTATGATAGTAAGGAGTCTGAGTGAATTAGGTAGACCTGTAGTGATGCAGATTATTTGAAGGAAAGGAATTAGTAACGTAGGAGAAGGAAGATTACTGGAAGAGGACTGTGCGAATCTCAGGTGTGAACAGAGCACAGGCGACTGAGGAACTCTTTCTGATTGTAGCTGACCTGCACCTAGACTGGTATTCGTCTTTTGGGATCTGTAACCTGTGCTTTTTCTACAATGTCAAATTTGAGCTGGCTAGCGTTGAGTGTGCGTGTGCGTCTGCCTGTGTGTGCCTGCGTGCGTGCGAGGGATTTTCTGGGCGCTGTGCTGCCGTTTGCCTTGAACTGTGTACCCAGCGAACATAATCATCTGTAATGGAAGAGGATGGAACACAAGCGAGGCAGAGAATGAGAACTGTCAGGATGCAGGGGTGGAGAACAGGAAGAGGAGCTCACTGCTGGAGAGCACAATCATGTTTCATAGAAATTCCTATGGCAGGACTTTACAAGCTGGACATTATTAGAAAAAAAGCATAACTTCATAACATGGATGCAAAGTAAAAATAGAAATGCATGAGAGGCCTCAGGGGAGAAACTTGGGAGGTTTAGGACCTGGGGGGACCTGGGAGGACCTGGGAGGACCTGGGGGGACCTGGGGGGACCTGGGAGGACCTGGGGGGACCTGGTTCTATGTGGTTATGGTCGGCTTTTTGAAGGATTTTTTTGTATTATGTTTCTAACAGATAATGTTTAAAGGACAAACATTTTGTCTGTGACAAACACCACTGATAATGTTTTTTTTTTTCAGAAATAGTGAAAAATTCTGCTGCTTTGTGTGTACAATTTTCTAACTGAGAGTTTTAGATTGCTGAGATAGTTTGCAAGTGAGAATTGCAATTTGTAAGCGAATACAGGCATTTGTGAAATCCAAGAGGGATCTGCCCATGGTTCCATTTTAGTAAGCCATAGAGTAACGCATTGCTACATTGTCTAATATCCTAATATTATTATTGTTATTATTATTAATATTATTATTGTATTAAATATTATTTTAAGTGCTATTTTGTTATATATTTCAGAATAGAGTTTTAGTATGAATAAAGTTTGTTGGTAAATATTGTTATATTTAGTATGATATGAATCTCCCTTTTATTGTAAACATTGTTTAAATGTTAATATTGTTTTCTGTTATTCCAATAATAATTATTATTTTATGATTATCATTGCATTCATTTGATATTAATTAAAAACAGAAGCACTTGGGGAGCTTGTCAATATTTAGTGTTCTGTGACCATGTTTTCTGTGCTTTGAACTGAGTGTCTGTCAGTCTGTCTGTACATAAAATCCTTTCATTTTACAAATCTGTATTTCACATAGTTTAAATACTGTTTGAATGTATTGTTCTCTCTCTCTCTTTCTCTCTCTCTCTCTCTCTCTCTCTCTCT
>JAABNX020000017.1:22920830-22962829 GCA_015163995.2 Mormyrus lacerda | reverse complement strand
CCCCCCCCCCCCCCCCCCCCCCCCCCCCCCCCCCCCCCCCCCCCCCCCCCCCCCCCCCCCCCCCCCCCCCCGCTTCAATGCCAGCGTGCCTGAAAGTGATTAACTGAGCCTTGCATTTCTGTTTTGTGCTCAGCAAAGAATGAAGGAGCTGGTAGATAGTTGGAGGTCTGACGTAGTGTTACATGCAAAATATCCCCACAACTCAGCTTCAGTCACCTGTCAAATTCTCCAACTAATTAGGCACAAAAGGAATCGTCTGTGAGGCACCGATAGACGGCCTGAGGCGCGAGGTCATGGCGGAGACGCGGACTCATGGGAAAACCTCATCAAGTTATTATTCGACAAATTATCCGGCTGCGGCGTGAGAAAATGAAAATGTGCTGAAAGAAGAAGCATAAAATGCCTCTGGTGCTTAAGAGTCCCCGGTTTTAAACACTTTGCTTGGTAAATTGAAAAGTGTTCCTCCCTACTTTGGTATGTCTGACGCAGCAAAGCGCCAAAATATCACCTTCTCTGGTAATAATTTCTTCTTTATCCTTTAACAACTACTAGTTGTGGTCCCTTTATGCCAGATGTTTTAAGAAACCGTTCCCAAAAGCTTATATCCTGTTTGTATGTTTTCGATTAAAGAATAAATATATATCAATTACACATGCTCTATACAAGGCTTTTTGATTATTCTGGAATTTGCCCAATCTGATTGCCTCTTAAACAGATACAAGACATTGCATTGTGTGACTGTAATTGCAATTATTCTAGGAACAAAAATAGCTTGGTTTTACTTTTTGGGGTTCATCACCAGGCTTTGATGTAGTGCAGAAGCCCCACCCCCCTTTTCAAGTTTAAGGTTCTCTGCATTTTCTGTCATTATCATGTTAAGTAGGCATTTCAGAACCGTGTTCTATCTTCATGGTAGACATCTCCAGCCAAAGGAAGAAAGGTTAAGCATGCACAATAAATGTGAAAGTAATTAGGATCCTGTCCTGGTTTCATTTACTCATGTCTTTTACATGCCCAAGGGGGGTTGTATCTTAAGAAGCCACTGTGAAGCCCCAGTGAGAGGAATGGTGGGGGGCAGGGTGTGTGTGGGTGGCTGACTGGTTAAGATGGGTGGGTGGGATTGATGATTCTCAGAAAAGGCCTGTGCCATGGGACAGAGCCCGGTCCTGGGAGGCGTGTGGGATCCCGGTTGGACCTCTTCACTTGGAAACGAGAAATCACTTACGCTGATGCCCTGATCTCTGACTGCTTTTCTCTCTTTCTTTCTTTCTTTTTTTAGAAATTGTGGGAATACAGTCCTTGTTAACCACATCATTAAGTCTTCTTGGAATTGCATATATTTATTTGCTTGTATATAACTTCAAATAGATGTACAAACACAGTCCTTGTTCCACTGCTATTGCAGTAACTAGAGTTGGTACAAAGTTTTTATGTTTGTTGACATACTAAGTGGATGAAATCAGCGCACAATAACGTGTCTAAGAACTTTACGGAAAACGCCATGGGCTCCCACACTTACATCTATCTACAACACTCTTCTATTTATGCCGCTAAACTATATATAGCACCCACACATTGATCTTATTTAATAATATTAATTGCTACTATTTACGTATTTAAAATCCAGTCATCTTCCAAATTCTGATCAAATGTAGTGTCACGGTGGAGCCTGGATCATATCCCAGCCAGCGCCAGGCCCCAGGCTGGAGAACCCCCTGGATGGAAAGCCAGCATGTATGAATAAAGCAGAAAATAATTTTCATACAGCAGTTAAGCTGTAATAATTGTCTTTGCTTACTGTTACTGTATGTGCCTTACGTACATTGAGAGTCATCTGTAGCGAAAATGTGTGATCTGTGCGTGAGGAACACGGGCGTCCTGGGATGTGCTTGATTGGATTTTAACTGTTGTTTTCTCAAGCAGAGCAGCATGGAAGCTATTATCTTAGATATAATAAATATTTATAAGATGGTCACGATTTTGTGTCTTTGAAAACTGCGTATGCCAGTTATATCCATAACATCAATGGTAATTTCTCTTTGGTTTAGAGTGTTCAGCGTTGTGTCCCACTGAATGTCATCTCTGCGATCTCCATTTTCCACAGCACGATGATTGTAATGTTTGTGTCACGTGTGAAAAGTTCTCAGATTTGAAACTGCTTGGAAGTGAATTGCTTTCAAGAACTTGATCGATAAGGTTTACTTTATCAACTTTAATGCCTGTGTGCAACATGCAACAGTATGTTCCAGTAAAAAGAGCACCAGAATACTGGTGATTACTGGAAAGTGAGCCAACAATGAATAAACTTTCAAATCTACACATTTAAAAATGCATTGTTTATAACAAGGTCTATTTTTTGGACTATGTGGACTTAATTAGTTAGTGAATAATTCACTATGGAAACAGTGAGATACAAAAGGATTTAATGAAAAGAGCTTTCGTTACTCCATAACCCAGAATGCCACAGTACAATTAGTATGTGATTGATAAGGTAACAGTGAAAACAGGAAGCAGGCCCCTTCCCAGTGTGAAAGGGGGAAAGTCACTTCCTCTCTGCTAGGGGCGGAATGTCGTGAAGTGCAGATTGGGGTCAAAGGTCATCTCAGCCAAACTTGTTCAGTTAATTGTTGTTTTGGAAGTTTTTGATTCTAAGAACTGTTATTTTTGAAATGAGGAGTGATTACGTTGGCATGTCAGGCTACTTTCTTCCTATGGTCCGTTGACACTCAGTTAGACTAATTAATGTCTCTAAGTTGTCTCAGTAACGTGTGTGAGAATGTAGCCTACAATGGACTGCCATCCTGTCCATGCTGCGCCCCTGCCACGTGCCCCGTACTGCCTGGGACAGGCTCCGTCCCTGCCACGTGCCCCATACTGCCTGGGACAGGCTCCAGGCCTCCCTGCGACTGTCTCCATGATAATTAGTTGGAAGACGGCTGAATGGCTGGGCTGGGTCTCACTTAATCTTAGGTTCTTTATAGAATTGCACCTAGTGCTTGGAAGTGTTTTCTCTTTTCTCGTACTGCTGCCTGGCTGGCAGATCCAAACCATTTTGAAAGGAAGTGGAGGCCTGCCCTCAGCCTAGCTCTGACAGGAGTCCGTAAAAGCTGTGAAACAGCTTGGAGCTGAAGGGGGTGAGGTGCGAATGGTGCCTTGGGTCTCAGATTCACGCTGACCTTGATAAGTACTGAGCTGTGTCTTCTCTAGTTGTCAGTGGATCTACTGGTAATGATGGGATGGGATGGCAGTCGTCGGCTCTGCAGGGTGGAGCCCGTCTGCATCCTCTGCTCTCTATGGTCATTAATTCTCCTATCCAGCCTGGTCCTCACTTCCTAGCTTCTAATGCCTGTACATCTGTAGCAGGAAATCTGTGAGTTTAACCTTACAAGCGCATAGGGATCAACTAAACCCACATTCAACCCCACCAGGGAGAGAGATAAATCTCCTTCTCACCTTTGTCAGCAAAAGCACTCTAGTGAACGCCCCCCCTTCCCCAATCTTACCCAGCTGTGACAGGACAGGGGTTAAGAGTTCAGCCCCGGTGGGGGCATGGCATTGCTTAAAGGCAATCCTGGTCGACTTCCCGAATCTGGTGACTGCAGCACTGCCTCACTCACCCCCTACCCTCCTTCCCCATCCTGATTCATAATCCAGCATTAATGACGCACTGTGGAGCTAGGTGTGTACCCCCCTGTGTGCAGTCTTCCGTGTAGCCAGGTAAAGAGCGTACAGACACGGATCACTGCAAGTAGCATAAGGCAATTTCCTGTTTCAAGTCCCCGTCAGTGACTGAAAGATAATGGCCACTGCAGCCAGCTGTAAGTTAGGGTTGGGCCTGAATGCTTTGTGCAGCTACACAGGTCATTGACACACTGGGCATTTATTACATCAGATATATGCACATCATTTAGTAACAGGTAACTGGTCAGTTTCAGTGGGTGGCATGGTGATGTTAGCACTGATGCTTGTTAGCACTGATATCTCATGCCTCAAAGACCAGCGTTCGAGCCTCTGCCGTGGCTCTGTGTATGTGGAGATGGCATGTTCCCTCTGTTCCATTGCAGGGTTTCCTATAGATACTCAAATTTTCCCCCTCGCACTTCAAAAACATGTTGAGTTACCAAATGGCCCATAGGCGTGCATATGTGAGTATGCTGTGCAATGGGTTGGCACCCCGCATTCTGGGTTGCTCCCTGTAGCCTCCTGGATAGGCTCTGGACCCCCTATGACAAGCTGTTTCAGAAAATGGATGGATGTTTGGTTTCATTCCATCATTGACTTTTGATATTTTTAAGGCTTTTTAAGGCAATTACAGCCATGCTACTTAAGTATTCTAGCTATTAACTATTAATTCAAAAAAAGAATGACTTTTTAGGTTCAAATACAGTCACTAGAGGAATTATAAAATTGATACAGCTTACTATGACTTTCAGACACTTTAATCAAACTTTATTATTTCGTATGATTTGAAAAGGGATCAAATTTAAGTTTTGCCAGTAACTGACACATACTGTATGTTTACGAATTTTTCCCATTTACCTTCACAAATATTCCGACTCTTTATTAAGGCGCCCCAAATTTAGCTCAGATGCATCCCATTAGTTTCCATGATCTTTCAGATGTCTCTGGAAAACTTCTAGACCCTTCCCCCAGTGCATGATGCATGGCCGAGTAAAAACTAAGCCCAGAATTCCAAGGGACTCTTTGTAGACCTTTGGGATAGCATTCTGTCAAGTTTGTATCGGGAAAATGGTATTAAAAAATCAGCAATGCAATAAAAGTTCCCAGTAGGACAGTGACTACCATTATTAGCAATGAAGGAAGACTCTGCCTTGAGTCTAAATTGGATATTTGGGCATGAAAGACCTTAATGGGACAGTTGACCAAGAAGCAAATGGCCACCCATAGACTCAGCTTCAGAGTTCCTGTGTAAATAATGTTGACCAGCTCCATCAACCAGGTGTCTATAGTAGAGTGGCTAGATAAAAGCCACTTCCAAGCAAAAGACATGTGACAGCCCCCTGGAGATGGCCACAAGGCACTCAAAGGACTGTGGGCAAAATGCCTGGTCTGATTATGAAAATCCGGTACCGCTCTTTATCTGGCTAATATCATCCCAATGGTGAAGCATGGTGGTGGCAGGGTAGTGCTTCTCAGACAGAGGTATTGTCAAACTGGTGAAGACTGAGGGAAAGATGGATGACAAGGCGTCTGAGGAAAACCCACTGCAGATGACCTTGGACCATTGTGTAGATTCACCTTCCAGCATGACAATGATCAAAAGCGCACAGTCAAGACAATGCTGAAGTGGCTTTGGAACAAGTCTTTGAATGTCCTTGAGAGGTTCAGCAAATCCAGGACATGAACCCCATTAATTTTAATTAAGTGCTAAATGTCCTTATTTTATTATTATTTTTTTACTTTCAATACATGGTATCTGGTGAGTCTGACATGGATAAATAGGTGGACAATGGATGGATTATGGGTTAATATGTGTTGATTGATGGCAAAACAAGAATAATTTCAATCCATTTAGAAATGTCTAGAACGCAACAAAGTCTAGAATAAGCAGAGGGGTCTGAATACTTTCTGAGTATACTCGACTTTCTGAGTATACTCGACTTTTTAATAGGAATCATCCTTTTTGTTTCCAGAGTCAGTTTCCCCTATTTACTCTGCTTATCTTCTATATTTGTAATCACTTTTCCCAGCTTCCTGCAGTGCCCACGCACAGGCATCTTATTGCTCCTTTACTATCTTCTTATATCTTTGTGCTTTTTTCATCTCTTGTGAGCACCGATCTTGTCTTTTTTACAGGATCAGTGACTCATTTACAAACACACCCAAGGTCGTGCAGTGGAAGACACAAGTCCAGCCCTCCACCTCACCCCCTGACCTTTTGTAACCCTAAACAAGAGCCCCACGTCAGGCGTGACAGTAACTGGCTCCAGCTGCAGCATGTTCCCACAAAACGTTATCTTGTGAATCTCCAGCGAGCTCAAATAATTTCATTCACGTAATTGTGTTTTTAGCCGCACAAACAAATACAGGCAGGTAGCAGATAAAAAGTCAATATGCCTCCCAACCCCCAACCCCATAGCCTCGGCTTCAGTAAATGTGGCAAGAGGGAGAAATATACTTCAGGAAGGGCACTAGGGGTTTGATTGTTATCTTGCTTAAAAAACACACCATGCTTTGATGTAATGGGAGGCTTAAATATTATATATATGTCCTTTAAATATTACTTAGAATTAGGTTGTGACAGTTTCCGCCAGCAGTCATTAAGACACACTGTTAGGCAAACTGGTGTCTCTAAACTGCCCATAGTACCTACGAATGTGTATGTCTGTGCCCAGCAATGGACTGGCATCCTGTCTATTACCCCCCCCCCACAACCTTGAGCTCCCAGAGATAGGCTTCAGCTTGCTCATGACCCTGACCAGCAAGGTCATGACCCTGACCCTGACACTAACAAGACGGATATGTGGAGTCAGGCTTTTGTTTTTCATATACACAAACATGCACTGCAGATCTGTGTAGTGATGCTTTTCCACCTGCTTCCAGGCTTGTGCTGGAAATATCTAACACAAAGAAAAAGGAAATAGTACAAAAATATAAAAATAAATACGATTAAAATAAAAATACCACTAAAAATCAAGTGATTGCAAAATAGACAAAACAGAGAGTGAGGATATAAGTAGTAGTAGAAAATGCAATGGGAGTGTGAGGTGATATAAAGTGTGTAAAGTGGCCCTGATAGCTGGGATGTTAAATTAGCACGGCCAGTCAATGCGTTGTAATTCTTGGTTACCTATTTGTTGGAAGGTTTGGTGACAGGGCAAGGTTAAACAGGCCAAAGAGCGTTGCCGCAACATGCCATGGCTGGAGATGGTATCTGCTCACTGTGTTCTCACCTCTCTAGTGTGATCTCATCCTGAAAGGCAGGGCTTCATCCAGCCTGCTGCTTCTTAGCCTGCGCCCAGGTGGCAGCCGGGAAACAATAAAGACTTGTGCCAGCCTGACCGCTGAAATATGGTTTCCGTGCCTTGAGAGCTCCGTTATGGGATACAGCACTGCTCCTGGACTCCCAGGAGAAGCTGGTCTCCAATTGCGACATCGCTCACACTATGGTGCAGAGAGAGAGAAAAAGTGTTGAATTAATTAAGCTGCAGACCAAGGACTCCTGGAAAATGTCGACTGTTTGTTTTGGAGGCTCTGTGGCTCCTGAATGATGTCTGGAGAGAGCTGGAAGAAAGCGGGCGTAACTGTGAACTGACCCAACTCGATTATGCCGCTTGCACTTTTTGATGAAGCGTGTCACCACAAGCTGAGTGACAAAACCAGTGCGCTATGGGGAAATGGTGACATCTTTTGGTTTTTGACCAAATGCAAAGTCAAGACTAGTTGATGTTGTAGTTGAGGGATTTCATGACGTGGCATCTGGTTAAATGTACACTTATTACATCAGATATACGCACATCATGTGCACACTATGAAATAGCAGGTGACACAGTAATAACGGACATGCCCTTACCAGCTCAAGTCCTGAGGCCTTGGTTTAGTACCCTTGAGTTTGGTTTGTAACCAACTAACATGTGCAGTATAATAAAAAGCATCAAGCAAGCAACTAAACGGTTGTTAATGTAATTTATGCAAATCCTTGAGGTCACCAAGGTACTGCTGACATAGAAGCAATAAATAAAATTAGCAGATTTTGAGCAGGTGCTTCAGGGTTCATGCTGAGACCTTCTCCATATGGTTAATATTGCATGGACCTGCATTCTTCTCTCACTACCGGACATGCTGTACCATCACGTCAACAGTCTTGCCAGACGCTTTCTGTTAGCGGTGGGGGGGCTCAGAATATGCTGTCGAAAGCAAAAAATATGATGAGATTATCATTGTGTGGGAAAGCAGATTTGGCTGGGAGAGCACATCACAAGGTGTTAAGAGTTTGGTGAATGGGACCCAAGCTTTATTTTACAAATCCCACTTTTTGGGGTGAATGGGAGAAGGACGGAATAGCGAAGGGGTAGATGTAGTGGTACAAGCCAAACAAAAAAATAAGCACATGCATTTTCAAAGAAAGGGGGAAAAGTTCACCCGAGGCAGGAATCCAACAGTAAAACCTGTCTTAGTGGGCAATCAGGGCTGCCCTGAACCAAATCTAAGTCTGGCATACTGAGGGAAAAAATAAACATTCAGGCATATAAATAACCAGCAGAATTAAAGATCAGGTGGTTTTAAACCAATACAAAGTGATTCTCTTTATGCATCATTGTGAAGACTTCAAAGTGACTCTTGCTTATAATTTACGATTTCTAACTCTATCATACAATATGAAATGTCATAACAAATGCAAAGTTCTGGCACTTTACTTTCTTTTTTAATCTCAATTAGACCTGGGAAGGTACTGAAAACATCTACAAAAATTAAAAACAAAGCAATGCAAACGAAACAAACTACTAAACACTAAGTAAGAGGTACTGCTAAAGTATTTTTTAAGCAAAGTTCAGTCAATCTTGTGTTACATTTTGTAATATCTTTTTTCACACAATTACTTTTATTTCGTTTTATGTAACATCCATGCATAATCTTTCTGTGACAAATCTTAAACCAGATTTGACGCTAATGCAAAGTATACAGTATAACATCAAAATGCTTCAAATATATAACACCTGGAAATGTTTCCTTTCCACAGAATACTATATTTAAACTACAAAAATTGAGTAGTAACCATATCTTTGGCATTGAGTTTGGAATCCATGGGGTGGCTGTGTGGACAACAAGGTCCCGAGGCTAATTTCAGGGCACAGAGAAGGAGGAGATGAGATGTTGGCCGGTACATTTCCTCTGGAACGTAAAACAGGGATTCGCTGGCTTAGCGGTTCTGTGGTACAGTGTGGTAATACATTCTGCATATAAACAAGTCCAAACATGAAACAGGAGTTGGGCAGACACTACATTGACTGAAAAGAATGGAGCAAGAAGACATTTCTTTGGAGAGGCTAACATAGGCTGAAAATACATGTGGTCAGGCATTGCATTAAAGTAAACATAGAGACGTGCTTCAGCCTGGGCACGTGGACGTGTTTGAGGCCACGAGGAGGCAGGAGCACAAGTGGGCTTTGTGAAAGAATGTGGCTTCAGTGGTCATCTTGGGAACATGACCCCCTGCAGCCAGGGGCAAGTCACTGACCTCTGTCACCCCTCAGCTTCAGTTTTCCCACATCTTCTCTTTCATTAGGGTTGTGTTTGTTTGTGGAATCTCAGTTTTATTTATTTCATATTCCATAATCCACGTCAGTCGCCTGCCTGTTTGGCCAGCAGGTGGTGTTGGCCATCCCGTCTTCTCCGATGTATTCCCTTTATATTCCCCTATTCCCCTGCTCGCTGCGCAGCTGAATAAGCTAAGTCGATCGTTATGATCAATTGATCCCTCGGTCATGGGTTCGAGGCTTGCCAGAAGCTGTGCTGATTTTTGTTTTGCTTCAGTTTTTAGTTTTCCCATAGTTCTTATGTGTTTCTGTATTAGTTCATTTGTTTATGCTTTTGATTCTAGTCCTTCCCCCTAGTCCCTAGCTTTGTTCTTGTTTAACTTTAGTCCCTAGTATCTCTTAGTGTCCATTTCCTAGTGCTTGATCCATTGTTAATCACCCAATTTGTACTTGCATATACCCTTAAAATGATGTTGAATAACAACTTACGCACATCTCAAGTTGCAAACGACTGTTCCGAACGGAACTCATTTGGAAGTAGAGGAGCGTCTGTATATAGGTGTCTGCCTCTGCCCTGTGCTCTTCTCGGTCACTGTGTTTGTTCCCCACTTGTTACTTGAATGTGAAAGTGTTGTCTGTAGTACTTCCCTCAGCCGTTCCCTGTGTTTGGTGTCTTGGTTTCGTCTTGTTTATCTGTCCTGCCCTTTTTTTTAATCCTCACAGTCCCTTTTTAATAACTCCTCTTTATGGCCACGCTGCTCTGGGTTTTGTCCCTGACCGTTCCGTTCTGACGCTGTTCAACTATAGTACTTTAATACAGAGATTTTATACATAAAACTATTGCGTCATTGTATATAAAGATTAATCGACACTAATGAAAATATACATATTTTTGGTGTTCATGGGCATTTGATCAGACGTCAAAGACAGTTAAGTCAGAGAAGACCGATATGGCATTCTGGTTTTTTGAGAGAATGTATGTTTACTTTCTTTATCAAATGAAATAAATCTTGCGGATTTGAGTGATGTGGGGAATGTCAAACCGGGAAAATTTAGCTTCTGCGAATGGAGAATAACTTAATGAGTTTCAGAGAATAGATCTCATTAGTAGCCCTTTAAAACTCCTTAATGAGATACACAGTATCGGCTCCATGAAACACTGAAGTTAAACCTTTTTGAATAATTTCATGAAACAGTTGGGCTGATCTGTGAAAAGTGGCACTTTCTTACTGTCTATGTGAAGAAGAGAATGAAATCAGATGGATGTGGTTGCACTCCAAAACATGGTGGAGGAGCTGTCCAAGGTACTAATCACACACAAACACCCTTCAGATTAACCTCATTTTATACAAGTTCCAATATTCAACAAGGACTGAGAGTGACCAAATGGGATTAGGGAATATTACTGTAAACCGGCATCATAGGATGGGTACAGGGTGGAAAAAGCTACACGCCTATCCTGTTAAATCAAAGGCTGTAGGCCAGTCATGACTTTAAATTACACCTTTATGACTGAAATCTTGGTTTGCAGTACTTCTGTACTGTGACTGGCTAACAGAGAGATGCGAGAGTCACCCAGCTCCAGTGTAGGCACTGGACTCTCATAATCAGTCTGTGTGCCGAAGCAAGAGTCAGGTTTTACCCAAAAGCATCCTTTTTGGGGGCTGTTGACACAGCTGTGTGAAATGTGTGTAAAGCATTGCTGCTTTTGAAATTATAGAAAAGTCCAAAGTAAAGAAAAAAAAGAAAAAGGATTGTTTAACAATTATTCCTTTGTTTCTCCGGGGCCTTTTCATTTCACAATAACAGTCCCGTGATGGAAAGTCACTCTCGCTCGCCCCGTGTTTGGATGGGAGTCAGAACGACTCCAGCAGACTTGGAAAGCGAAACAGGAGCGAATAACTGCTCATCAGTCACCCTTTCAGTTTCATTTTAGTGAATAAGGAAAAAAAGCACATTGTGTCTCATTCAGCCGCCGGTCAAATGTTAGCGGATTAAAAGGAGCCAGGATCTTCATTAGCTCGATTGCCCCTCAGTGCCACAAGAGCAGACGCATAGCTGAACCCCACCATCTACTTCTCCTCCTCCACTTTCACTCAGATGTCTCTATTGAGAATTAAGTAATCTTTAAATTGATCCTTAGAACAGTTACTAAAGTAGCATGAACAAACCCGTAATTACTTGACTTAGTCACTCAGTGATTCTGACTCAATTTCCCAGTCCTCTTGGGGGGGTCACGTTCTTCGTTTCAGGCAGCCATCCGGGTCTCCACAAAGCCCCCAGGCTGAAGCGCACATGCTGCCTCCACCGCCTCTTCCTCAGCTTGAGTCAGAGCGCCAGTTTGGCATCAAGTTCTGGGCTCCATATGGTCGTGTTCCCCCTCGCCCCCGGCCCGCTGACCCTCCTCTGGCTGCCCCACCGGCGTCTTTGGAGGCGAGCTCCCACGCGCTGGTCCTGCCTGCCTCCCCCCAAACATGCTGCAGTTCCCACACTGGCTTCCAGGCTCAGACCTCACCTCCTACCTATGCCATGTTTACCCAGGTCTTCCCAGTAAAATAAGCACGGCCTTCTCAGTCACGGCCGGGGGAGAGCAGGGGAGAAAACTGTGAAATGACTGTTTCGGAACCCGCTTGCTGAAAACCACACGCGGGTGAGCCTCGTGGACCCATGAAGGCAACTTTTGTCCTGTGGCCGGGCGTCCCTCTCAGCCGGAGTCTTCGGCGCGGAGGATCGGTGACGGCAGCGTGAGGCAGCTCGCTTCGCTTGGCAGAGGCCGACGGCACCCAGGGTTCAGGGAGCAGATGTTCGGCAATTATGAGTCATCTGTGACATGTGGGGTGATTATGAGGACAGCGACTCGTCGAGTTTCCCGAATGAGCGCTATTTGTGTTTATCATTCGGGTAAACACAAATAATAAACATGAATTAAAATGAGTCACACCACAAAATGTATGTCATGCCAGTTACTGGAGGATGAGCATTAAAGAGGAATTTGTAACTTGGCAAACAGAGACGCTGATCATGAGGGAACTTCATAAGTACCTTTATCTTAAGTTCTAAATAAAAATTGCAGGTTTAATTATATATCTTGCTTTTCTAAAGCAGCAGTTTTATCAGATCAGCTGCGAAAGCATTCAGGCACATTTCTTCTGACTTGGGCTTTATTTACTTGGTGACCCCCATGCCCTCTATTCTCTAAGGCGTCAGGTCATTCCATTACGATCCGGTCCTTTGAAAGCAGGTATCGTCGACAGGCTACCGGGCATTGATCTGGCGCCTAGGCAGCGCACAGCCAGCAGTGACCTCATGCTCTGAGGTTGCCCCGGAGTGGAGTTCTGGGGAGAAGAACTGAAATGAGAAACGACAGCACTCACAGGCTAGCAGAAAGCAAGACCACTGGAGACCGTATTGAATTGACTTGAGCCCACTCCCCGTGTGCACTGACCAGACACAGATAATGGCTGTGTGGTAAAGGCGAAAAGATCAGATGAACTGACCAGGGGAATACTCTCCGCCTGATGTGTGTCCTAGTGCGATTACAGTCTGATCTTATCTAAAAGAGTTACTCGTACCTTAAGTTGTATTATATAGCTTAACAGAATTTATCCCTTCTGTTTCCTTCTCTTACATATTTTGAACCCTGGGAATAACGGACAGATTAATCACATGGTTGGTGTTTTTTTTTCTTCTTGTAAATCCCTTTTCATGGGTACATTGACCTGAGAAAAGATGAGAACATTGTTATGATGTGAGCTTTCCAGGAAGTGTCATGAATCACAGAATCAGAGTTCTACAAATTCATAATGAGTCAAGGGGATTTTTGAGAAGGGTGTTTTGAGGATGTGCATATGTCGGTAGGGGATGATTAATACTTAGTAACACGTTGTGAGCTGCACGGGTTACGTTGCATTGCCAGCTGGATGCCTCTGGGAGATACCAAATCAAATACTGCACTAACCCCGTAATTGCAGATTACAAGGTTACTATATGATAACCGTGTTTGCTTTGACAGAGACAAATTGCTTCAGTGTTCATTAGGAACCCGCTGTCATGGTACAAGTGACTTTTTTGAGGCTGGGTCAGAGTTTTGATTCAGGTCTCGGAGAGATATTTATACATTTGTGTGTGTTTTCATTTATGTATACTGTACATTTATCAAGCACCTATATCCCATATGCACTTGGTAAGCGGGTTCAGCTTCTGCATGTTGCTACAACAGTTTATTCTCAGAACAGGGTGTTCATTTTCCGACGAAATTCCGGGTGTTTGTGTATGTGTGTGTGGAATGATTTTCTTATTTTTAATTAAGGTTGGATTTCTCCGCATGTTTCATGCCGCTAGTCACGTCAATGATGGGGATTCCAGAAATTGCTAATTACTTTTTTCCCCAGACCACCAGAGTATGTTTCAGGGCTATTTTCAAGAGTTGCCATATTTGGAGAGACGTGGGAATGAACCTGCGGTCAGAAGCATTTCCGTGGCTGCTTTGGACCAGAACTTTAGGGCCTGAGGTGAAGACATGCCTTATATCCGTACAAAGTGGCTGGGCAGCGGCCTGCAGACTGGCAGCGTCTGGGCGCTAAGCCTTAGGCGCACAGAAGCAGGGCTGCAGAGTGCGTCATGCCGCCCGGTGCTCTTTTCCACTTCACCAAACGCATTCCAGAAATATTGGTGTTGTCAAGGAGAATGCATCTGAAGAAGGGAAACAATGTGGGCTAGCGGCCTCAGCAAAGTTTCACCATACAGCCATGGATTCAACCAGACTAAAATAGAACTTTAACCTGAAGTATGTTTGCTATTCATTTGCTCGTAGCGCACCCACACTATGTTTCTATTGGCTCCCTTCGGCTCTGCATGAACGCTGCCATTCTTGTTCCTAATTTCCATGCCTGCTCCATACTGTAAGTAGCTCCTGGAAAATAAAAGTTCAAGTAACTACGGGGCAATTGTTCCATGTAGGGCTGATTATCATAGATTGACAAAAATCCTTTGACAGCAAGCTGTGGAAACTGTGAGCTTTTGCACTGAGATATTTATACACGTTCTTTGAAAAGAAACTCATGTTGTCAGTGAGAAAAGTAATGTTCTTTACACAGGTGTGATTCAAGCGTGAGTTTGCCTTGTGCGTGCTGCCGTTTGGTGAGCTAGCAATACTCACTCATGAAGATAATGAAATCATTTCTGACATCAGACGTAGGTTGCACTCCAGTGCTAGTTTCTCTGCAAGATTACCGTAATAACTTTTTTTTCTAATTGAAATTAAGTTTGATGAGATCTATTAAACTTGGAGTGGAGCGAAGTCAGAGATTCTGGAGGAAGCGGCAGATGAATCACTCCCTTGCTCACGTCTAAAATGCAAACAATATAGCTAAGAATGGAAAACAAGTTTATAAGCAATGGTTTGCCTCCGGTGCCAGAAACAAACACATTAATCACGCAGGGCTGCCTGAACCTGTGGTCATAATGGTTGGTAGTGGTCACAGACTGCTTTGTACAGACCTCGGGGATGGGACCATGACTCGGCAGGGGATGTTTATCTCTGTGGTTAGTTGGTCTCTTTGTGGCTATCTGGATTGCTGTGTCACTTCTGTATGGATCTCTCTTCCAGATGCCAGAGAGGCAAGAGACTAGGGTAACTGCACAGCTTTAATATACATTAATAACAAACATTATAGGATTTTACAGTCATAAAGTCTGTTATTGATATATGTTATAATAGTCATATCTTGTTCAAGTATTATGAATGCAATGCTTTAAAATGTGGGTTCATCCTGCTTATTAATATTCTATAAATGCATTTTAAGGTATACTTACCTGCTGCTTTTGAATGTTCTATTAACGCATTATGAAGATACATTGGATGTTCTATGAATGAATATTGAATGGATTATGAAGATGTCAGGGGCGGACATTTCAGGTCCAGCAAGTAAAAATCCAAACCAGGATTTTGTTTCAACCAACCAATTGACCATAAAGAGTCACAGTCACAGAATATGCAACTAGTTGGGTGAAACAAAATCCTGGTTTGGATTTTTACTTGCTGGACCTGAAATGTCCACCTCTGGAAGATGTTCATAATGTAAAGCATTACCGAGATTGGTTTGCGGGAGTTAATATAACTTGTTCGCTCCTCTTTTCACACTGCAATGGACACCTTCTACAGCTTTTTAGTTTGTGCCTGTATTGCGTGTCAAATACCTGTGTTAAGGCTTGGCACTGCTAGTACCTGTTTTCATTGCTCAGTCACCTGTGGAGTCTTCTCTTTCTGTCAGAGATTATCTGTTCTAAGTGTGGGTTCGGTTTATAGTTCAAACGACAAAATGAGCGAGAGTTTCCTTTCCTAATTAGCATATTACGACCAGTGTGGGTTAGTAGAATGTCAAAACTTTCCCTTAACACAGAGCACATGCCTCCCAATAGGTAGTGGCTGGGAACAATTACTTGCATAGAAGTCTGCTTACAACACTCTGTCAATTTTTGCAGAAACTAAAATGCTATACTAAATGCTAAAATGCTATACTAAATGTTAAAATGCTATACTAAATGCTAAAGTGCTATACTAAATGCTAAAATGCTATACAGTACTAAATGTTAAAATGATATACTTACTACAATGACCATCGTTGACAGCTTTTGCATGTTGCTACAACAGTTTATTCTCAGAACAGGGTGTTCATTTTCTGATGAAATTCCAGGCCTTTGATTTAGAACATTGCATAGATGTCAACACTCACAAAAGAGTCTCCCTAGGACCTATATGTGTTTGTGTATGTGTGTGTAGAATGATTTTCTTGTTTTTAATTAAGGTTGGATTTCTCCGCATGTTTCATGCCGCTAGTCACGTCAATGATGGGGAATCCAGAAATTGCTAATTACTCTTTTCCCCAGACCGACAGTCTCGTGTAGATCATTCAGTAAGGATGCACTTTGGCTTAGCTGAGCAGTTGATCCTACTGGCTTTCGCTTCGGTCTGTACGTCTCTGTGGTGGATTGGCTGTGACTTCATACACAAGTCTGCTCTGCTGGACGGTGACGACTGAAAGTCAGCGACATGTCAAACGCAATCTGGAGGAACTTCCACCGAACGTCCGGCTGAGACCGGATAGAGCAGCTGGCCAGAATTTACAAGCAACTGTGGCAACGCAAAGGTTCTGGCTCTTTATAAATGATGTGCGGGGCTTTGAGACTTCGGAGCGTCACAAGAATGGCCTTTAAGAACGTAAAATGAACGAGCAACTGCAACTATAAAGCAGAGCAGTCATGGGAAAGTCATTCAGACCTGAAGGTGTAGCAGTGTCTTCAGTTCTAATGCTTCTCTCCTGGCAGGGAAAAGCCCCTTCGTCGAAAGGGGATGCTTACATTTATCCAAGAAAACTGCATTTTCCACCTGCATGGAAAGGCAGCCAGAGGTTAAGATGTTCCCTCTACCAGCCAGGACAAATAAAGATGGAAAAAAAACATGCTATTGTACAAGCTGCACACAGACACGCGTACAGGCCACATGTTCACTCTCACATAGGTAGGCAGCACAATGCTGTTGCAGATATCCTGGTTCCCAGAGCCTGGTGGCACGTTCGACTCCCTTGCACTAAGAACACGTGTAGAATTAGTGAGTTAATTACGCTAAATTCATAAATTGCTTCCAGGTCTTCTGCATGGTATTGATAATAAAGATGTCTTTGTTTCAACCAGAGTCTACCCGCAGTGAACTTCCTGGGAAGCTCTTCCGCCCCTGTGGTCACCTTCCTGACAACATCAGGAGGATGCTGGAAACAAAAAAATTATATTTCACTTTCCGGTTAATTGTTTTTTTTTCTGGCTTTTGGACTGTAGATACAAGCGATTTTGCTCTCACTGGATGTCAATCTGCCATTCATGGAAACCCATAATATATTACAGTCTACCATTGGGATGCTACAAGCTAGTTCTGTTACTGCTTCTGCCTGGAGACAATTTCTAATTGCGCTGTAATTATGATACTGCAGCAATTTATAATCCTCCTGTGAGTTCTAAATTTGCCTGACATTGTGAAGGATCTTGTGCTAGAAGGTTATAGATAATCTTGTTAAGGATGCAACACATGTGCACAGAGAAATACATGTAGATGTTCAAAAGTTCGTATGAAAGAGGTAGGATTATAATTTCTGTGGTTTTGTCCTGAACTCCTGTTGACCTTGGAAGAGTTTCTCCTGGGTTCTCCCCCCCGCCCCTAGCATCTTGCGAATAACTTATATGGCTTGGAAGCACCACAAGCCTTGCAATGAGTGCCAGGTCCTGCCTCGGCCAGGTTGGGGGCCTCCCCGAAAGCTTGTGCACACTCACATGCATGCACACACGCAGACGGCGGCAGGCATGCGCCCTGAAGCGCTGAGTCCCAGCTGCTGCCCTGGGGGAAGGTAAGTGTACCAGTCTGTCTGAGGCCAGCCTGCCAGTCCAGCAATCATTACTAGATATTCAAGAGGTTTGGGGTCACCATCACAACAAACGTTTGATGTGTATGAGGTGTCAGGGTCAAGGAAATGCACTGATATTTTGGAATCGCTAACTCTTGCCCCAGGACATAGGTTTGGTTTCAACATCGGTAGGGACCAAATCATCCCCCCCAAACACACACACACACACACACACACAAACCCGAGTGGGTTTACCAATCCTTATGGGGACACAATGTCCCCATAATGTGATGAATATCCGGTTTCCTGGTCCCCATAAGGGAAAACTCTATTTTATAAAAATCGGTGACTGCTATGAAAAAACTACAAATGCAAAAACTCTTGTATTTAGTTTGGTTACTTATGGTTATGGTCGGGGCAGGGTAGGGGTTAAGGTTGTCATAGTTAGCGTTAGCATTTTTCCCATTGAAATGAATGAGTGGTCCCCATAAAGATATGTTTACCCTACATGTGCGCACACACGCACACACCCACACACAAACACATAAAATATCTATCCATTGAATAGCCAAATATATTAACTGAACATTACACCAGAACTGCAACCCTGACAAAATAACTAGGAAATATATCAGCCAAAAATTAGTTTACTGAAAAAAAATGGTTTTCAAGATAAATATATTATAAAAATACACAATAACAAAGTATTTATAAGACAAAGTGCAACATTTAGAAAAAGAGAAAATGAGCTCTTAGGTGCTTTTATATAAAATTATGACACACTTAGCTAGATTTTGTAAATTTTGTACTTTTACAATTGGCAAATTAAACAATATGGGTACTCACTCACTGTGCTGTTGTCTTGAGTCACTACTTGCTCCCTGTAGCTACTGGGAGTCAGAGACATCGTGCCAATCTACACATGAGGGCACATTTATTTAATTTTGACAATTACCTCTCATCCACTCTGTAAGACAAGAGTCTGGAATACGTTCAACATAGGCAGTTGGGCAAGGTAACACGATATATCCGAACATGCTGTCCCATTCCTATTTATGCCAATTCGAGCCCTTGCAGCCTCTCGCACGGTAACGTCAATAAATCTGTGAGGGTTCAGGGCCTAGGACTTTCAGGCGAGACATTGGGATTGAGCCTGTGTTTCCTTCTCTCATCTTTTTTTGTGAAATTTGTGAAAACAATGAGCCAATAAGACAAATGAGAAGGAAAATGAAACAATATTGGAAGGCATCCTTGATGTGACACTATGAAATGTCAGCAGAAGGAGACGTTTCACCTTTTATACTACTCTGAGCATCTTAATGTGAAAAAATATTGGTAGGGACAATTCAGTACTCCCACAATACTGGTACTGACAATTCAGTACTCCCACAATACTGAGAAGGGCAATAGAGTACTCCCACAATATTGGGAATGACAATTCAGTAATCCCACAATATTGGTATGGACAATTCAATACCCCTACAATATTGGTATGGACAATTCAGTACTCCCACAATATTGGGAAGGACACATCCTTACCATGCATACCAAAATCTACACCCTTGCTTTCACCCCTCCAGAGTTCATGTCACAAAGACATTTTAATTAACTTTGACGGATGCAGCCAATTGATCAAAATGAAAACATTAACAACTAGACATCATGCAATGAGTGTCTAAATGGAAGCTGTACCAGAGAACTGAAGCCTGCCTGCAACCTACGAGCCTCTTATCATCTTTAAAGTGGCCCTATACTTCAAACGACATCCTGACAAAACAACATGAAACTTGTTGGTGCAAACAAGCAGTTGCATAAAATGCCGCTGCCATCTTGTTTGTTCTATGCTATACCAGAACCCGAGAAGCTGCAGGATGTCTTTGATGCAGCAGACCTACATAAAGATGGCAAACAACAAATGGGATGACATCTCCTTTAAAATGGATGTTCCTGTATTTATTAACAGCCACTATTGGTTTCACTGCTTTCAGTCTCCCCTACTTTGGCTAAAGCACCTTTTATTTTGCCATCTAGTTCATTTGACTTCCTCTGCTGGCCCCTGAAGGATGGGCTCCGCCTTTAAGTCTGGTTCCTCCCAAGGTTTCTTTCTTCTAGGGAATGAGGGACTCAGTGGCTTATTCTTATTGGGAGTAATGTAAAGCACTTTGAGACAATGTAATGTCATGAAAATGCATTATGCAAATATCATTGAATTGAACTGAAGTTTAATTAAAGTTATATGAATGAAATATGGTATTCTATGGTAAACTTTACACAGCTATTTACAACATAAATATACTTATTCATTTAGACTATTTAAAGATATATGCAGTAAAGTCCAAGGCATGCCGTTAACAGCATAATTAGTCTTGCTGACCAACCCTGCAACATCACATTATGTCAGCCAATAACGGGTCGGATCAGAACAAACTAAAATGTTCACCTCAGGAACCCTGCACAAATGGTGCACTGGAACAGTGATCGCCATGGTGATTACGGCTCATATGACATCACACCGCTAAAACGACGTTGAATATTTTGTTTTCTTTTAAAGTATACGGCCAACTGAAAGGTCACCGTTATCAAACCACGTCAGATGTAAGACCCTGGGGGCCCAAAGTATTCTGAGTATCGTGGCAACAGCTTACAGACTTACAACAGGGTTTGGATACATTCCGACGGGCTGTGTAACATCATAGGACAGTATACAAGCGGCAATTACAATCACACGGAAAGGACTGTGTAGGAATTGCCCACCCGCCCCCAAGAAAATCGACAGCTTTAAAGTTTTTACCAATTGACAGCTATTAAGAAAAATACAAAATGAAGTATGTGAGACATGAAGCATGTAATATAAGCTGCATTTAGTACAAACTATACGTATGAAATGTGCTGTGAAGAGCAAACACAGTATAGGAGAATACTGCTCGAATAATACGCAAGGTAGATAGTGTACCAAGAACAAAGACAGCCAATATTTCAAGACACTGTATTGCATAAAATTACTTAGTTTCATTACATGCTGATTTTTTTTAAATCTAGTTCATGATTATTTTGGAGGATCAATGTCAAGACACACATGGGAATGATAATCAGAGGACAATGAACCAATATTGGGCTCAGATTCACTTTATGGCATGAGAGTCTAAATCTCCAGGTGCAAATAAGCCTCCGTTTGGGCTGAAAACGACTTGAACCGAGACAAACTGGATAGAGCCGCAATTCTCTGAAAGAAGCAACGTGAAGCTGGATATTTATTATTTTTCTTAGATTTTCCATATAAAACCTAAATCACTAAATTGACTGCGACACCTGAAAATGTCACGGCTCAAAGAACACACTTCGCTTTAATCAACTTCGGGAATTTACATCCTGCACCCTTTCATTTAGAAACCTCAAAAACGTTACATGGCTAAAGTTTAAAAACCATGACTTCTGCATTTTTGTGTCCCTGGCACATAATTGTCTTTCATGTTACAATGTTAGTCTAAAACATGAGCAGTGACAACACACATTATACATTTCTGTGCGAATGGTACAGAATAATTACCTGAAACAACAGATCATAAGCATCTATTCATTGGTTAAGTTGATTGTTATGGCTAAGTGAGTATTCGATTATGGTAATAAAGTGAATAACAACACGTTTTAAGTTTTTAGACTCAATGAAGGTATACCTGTGTTTGTGTATGCATGTTCTCATTTCTGCATTCATGCACTTTTTAAAACCAAAATTTTCTGTTTTCTCTATTTTTCTGCTCTGTTTAGCTTTCATCTGCATTGTAGACACTGCCTGTCCATTTAAATCAACCGCAATGACAGAAACATCCAGATGAAACATCCACATGTTCTGAGACACCAAAAATTAGTTGGCCTCTTGGAGCTTCTGAATTCCCCAGATTCTACAAAAAAAAAACAGATGGGCTGATTGATTCTGTAGCCAAAGGTTTCGGCAAAGAAATGCTTGGGTACAGAGTTTATTGTGAGTCAAAGAACACAAAAGTGTCAACCGAAGGTTTAGGATGCAGTGTGGGTTAGTTTGTTGTCATTGTGAGTATGATAAAAAACAGCAATAGCACTTCAGTGATTTTTAATGTTAATGCGCATTTTTATGTTTACATAAGGTATTGGCTGTGTCACTGTAATATTCATGGAAACAAAAGTGCATAGTACCGCTAATTTTATTTGTAATTTTCAATATAAAACTCAGGAAAAATTATTTCGGTTTGCATATCAGTACTTTCTCAACATTTTCAGCACATTTTAACAATACCGCGATAATACTGGTAGCCATGATTATTTTGGTCGTTACAAGTGAGAATGGAGTAACCAGTGCATTACTGTAAGGATGAGCAGAAGTTCTACATTTTCGATAGACCCCATCTTTTCTTGGATGGCCAATGGAAAAAGCGGTTTTAGTTATTCACCGTTTATTCAATATTTCCGACATTTAATCAAAAATTAGCGGTTGTTATAATTACAGGAAACTTAGTATAGTCATGTAAAATTGCAGTTTGTTCCTAGCAACGATAAATCATCAGCCGCATCTGGTTTGCAGCAGTTACAGTAATGTTTGTAAAAGCCCCGCAAGCGTCTGGGTTGGTGGGTTCACAGGTACACAGAGAGGTCAGGCAGATTGAGACCCTCTGTGTTGCTGGCACCCCAGTGTGTCTCACGGGATCACAAACTGAAGGAGCCAAGGCCAGGAAGGTACACAGCTACATGTGGTCAACGCACGCCTCAGTATTTAACTGGTGCATGGCAGGTCAGAAGGTGAAAGCCAGCACCATAGTCTGAACATGAAGCTCAGCAGTCAGCTACTGGGTGTTATGGGTCACCGCGGCACGGACCGGGGAATCAGGCGCAGGAGTTGAAGAGTCCGGGAAACATGGGATTTTAATTGCGGACATACACTCAGAACACATCACAACGTTAATGACCGGACGGGGAAACATACTCGAACGTGAACTCAAATATACAGGACTATTTAACAACAACTAGACACAGCTGGGAACACCGGGATTCCACATGAGGTAAATGAGGGGGCGTGGCACAGAGGAGGATCGGACGAGCAGGGCATGACACTTGGAACATACGCAAGTTCATATAGGATTCAAAGAACTTTATTAATCCCAGAGGGAAATTGCTTTGTCTTGGTTATACAGTTGCTCTGATTAATTTACCGGGAAAAAAGGAAAAAAAAAATTATATAAGGAGAAGGTATATTAGAATGGAAAAATATAAGAAAAATAACAATAAATAGAAGTAAAATATAATAGAATAAAATGTAGCACACAATTAAGTTACCTAATTGTAGTCAACAATTGTAGTTAACTGTATTGTAGTCAAAAAAATGATATAGGCCCATCTAGATTAATATAATAACATTGTGTTTTGGCCTAATCCCCATACCAAGCTCAGTGACACTCAGATATGATTTCCACAAGGAACAGAATTATTCTCTTCTAAGTTAAAAATACAGTAACTACTTTGAGAAGTATCTATTTCGATGTATGCATATAATCATACATTTAATGGAAACTATTTGTGGATGTTATAATTATAGGAAAGTAAATAATATCACCTACATGCCAGGTATTTTATGGTTAAAATCACAGGGATATTTGCATATGTAGTGAATTCCTGGGCTGACAGGCAGAAGGGTTTCTGTAAGCCTAAGACCAGGGCCATTTCCCTGCTACTGCTTCAGAATTCCAGTAAGGTGTCATTGGGGGCTGTCGTCATGAGAAATTGGAATCCTTTGTCATTCTTATGTCATCGACCACAAGTGACCAGCTAATGAGAATGCAACGTATCCGCAGTCCGGCATGAGCAACAACATGACAGCTAATGTTTGCTCATGCTTTCATGCCCCTGCTGGCATAATTATACTGATGGGACGTGCTGTGACATCATGTGACATCATGTGACATCATGTGCTTTGGGGGCGCTGGTTGTGCAGAGCCCTAAACTTACTGGAACATAAGATGATGCTGTTTCTAAAGACACTGACAAGAAGATAAGGGAATTACAGACTATGAACTTGTGCACTGCACCACATCGCAGGTACCATTCTGGTGACAACATAAAAACGTGAACCAGTAATGCAATGGGGTGCCGATCTATGGTTTATTCACACAAAATGACCATTTTCAAAGATAAACAATGATGGTTGTGGCAGCTGCTCTACCAGCCACATAGTATTAAAGCTCATGCTTTTTCCCAATTCATAATACTGTCTTTAGATATTGTGTGATTATTATTTATTTCTTTATCATTTGTTAGTATTTGCTTTGTTCTGTTCATTTATTGACGCATTTGATTCTATATGTTTCTGGATGAATTTGTGTGCATTTAGAATCTTGCAATGTAATTTATTTAATAAACATTTGATTTGTATTTTTTATTTTGTTTCAGTTTCCTTTTGTATGCTGTATGGGAAAGGAATGGTCATTTGGCGGGGGGATGTGTTATTATGGTAAATACTATGGTAAAGTTTTCTTACTAGCAGGAAATTGGACTGCTCCATACTAGTAGTGTGTGTGAGGGTGTTGGAATTTTAACTTTTCCTGTTTACATGTTTGGATTTATTTTTTGATTTGTAATGATATTGATTTGTTGAGTGTTTGGGATATAGTTTTGTGACATTTGGTTTATTGACTGGTTTGTGAGATACTTTGATTATTTGGTTAATTGTTTAATGCCCTTTCCCCTTTTCTAATAGTTTGGCCGAGCCAGTGCATATATATGCCCGTGTGGTGTGAGTTGCTAGTTGCTCACCAATTACGTTCTTGTGCTGGCTTAAGTTCATTTTTAATAGTTTGATTTGTTTGCCTTTTAAGTTTACTTCTGTTGTGGTATTTTTGTCAATATTGGTAATAAAACATTTTTTCCTGTTAAAAACCTCCCTGTTTCCTGAAGTCTGGCCTGCTTGGTCCCTCACAATGATGAAGTACTCAAGACCAATGAGAACTGCGACAAGCCCCAAAGTACAGTGAGGACTTCGGCAGGTTCCTCACAAACAGTGCATTCTCCTACCCCACACTATGAGTAAACTGTTGCGTTACATAGCCCGAGCTTAACATACAACACGTGAGGTATAGACATACAGGAAGGTTTTATTTATGTACATTACTTTATAAGTCACTACAATAGCCTGTGGTTTCTGTTTTATGTCTTTGATTAAAGGAGAACAAAAGCGCAAACACAAACGTGCCGCCCCAATGTCTCACAGACACAATGCACACAACAAAGGGAATGTCGACTGTTCATTCATGAGTTACAGATCAAATGTGTGGGGATAAATCAGTTATGCCTGGGGAACCAACTTCTATACTCTCCAGCCTTTTTGGGACAGCCCATTTACACATTTGATTGCTGTTTTACTGGGCACTTTTTGTCCCATTTCAAATATACAACCACATCAACATGCAGCATTTTTCTATTTTTTTGTCACAGATTTGCCTCCAAAGCTCTCAGCATTGTAAATAGGCTTAACACCCACCTATTTTTATTGCTTTGAGGTGTGTAAAAAACGTAAAAATCTCAATTTTTCCGGATGAAAGAGAGAATTTCAAAAAAGTATTCCCAGATAAAATGACCTTTATTTGTTTTGGGGTATATTGTCACTGTTTAGAACGAGAAAAAATAATATTGTTGGAAAACTGACCGTGAGTTATAGGGACATTTTTAAACAAAAAAAGATAACACGATTTTGAAACAGATGTGTTCGATTTCATGTTAAAATAAATACATGGAATTCCTGTGCTGGATGCCCAGGGTAGACTACTGGTGGGCTTTTAGGTGGATGATGATTTGCCAGAGAGATTTTTTCGGTGTCACATAGACCCACACCAGGCTGGATTTCTTCGAGGTGTCGTCTGCATTGCAAGTAATTGACTGAAAATAAACTGAGTCCGCTGGCTCCAATACCTTTGGCTGGAAGTGGGTATTTGAATCAAAATGATGGAATCTGGCAACAGGTGAGCGAGGTCCGACTCCAGTGTGGTGATTAATGAGTCACTTCTGAGGAGTGAAAGAGAAAGAGAATGAGAGAAGTCTCACATTTCCAAGACGCGGGAGTGTGCCGGCCCACCGGAGCTATCCTTCTCAGAAGGCTGATCCGGGGTCAGTGCTGGCAGGACTAATGAAACAGGCTGCGAGTTTCCTGGCTTTGAGTAGACAGTTGTTAGACCACCTTGTGTGAGACTAGGTTATACATTACAGCTTTCTTCATCAAGGTATCACAACAGTTGAATTCCCAAAACTCAGTTCAGAGCCCGTGGATGCGGTTTGCATTCTCGACACAGCCATGATCAAGCGACTTCTTTTCTGGCATGCCTCTTTTTCACAACACTGAGTTCACGACCCTGAACAAAAGGTGTTCCGTATTCATATCCAGCTGACAGCGTCATTTTTTTTTCTCTCGCCTGTCTTTTCCAAGAATTCTCTTCTCGCAGTTTTTTTATGTTTCCCCTTTTCACCCTCATCACAGAGACGCCTGATCTCCGAGGGTGACTCTCCTGAAGGTTATAAACGCCTTTCTTGTCATATTTAATCTGAGCTGCGCACAGGCGCTGAGGATAAGGAGTTATGAATAAATGGGGGGGGGGGGCTCGGGGAACATTCCATTCGATCCGGGGTTGACCCAGACTTCTGCAAAAAAGATCACGAATGCAACTTAACTTGCCGGAGAGCTGGGCTGATGAGGCCCTGCCGCCTTATTGCTTACTAATTTAATACCTTAATGCGGTTCAGTCAGGTCTCTTAGCAGCGCATAGTCAGGTCATTTATGCAGATAGTCATAATGGTTTTGAAAACTGGGGAGGTTGGCCCCATTCTTTGGAGTGCGATTGGGCCCATGTGGGGTTCACAAGTGGGTCAGATATCTGATCTCAGCCCCGGCAGAACCCGATCATTGCTTAATGCTGAGGCTTGGCAATGACATCAGCATGGGCAAATTAGCTTGCTTATTTCAGATGATTCCCCTTAAACATGTGTTACTGAGACACTCCTGCTTTCTTCCCCGGATGCGTGTTTTCTGCCGGCTCAGACGACCTCGCGATGTGCTCACCGAATCCTCTGTCTCTTCTGATAATCTATTTTGCACTGTAAAGGAAAGCTTAATGAAAGCAACTGCTTCGGTGCCGCTGGCAGAGGAGATGAAAGAAAGGGCGAGGCATCCAACTGTCTTTTTTCAAGGCAGATGACTGGAGCACAGCGATGCGTACCACCTGCGACCGGTGACAGGGCATGTGCAGCCACAGAGTCTCTTCCAGACAGAACTACGCCTGATCTTGTGGTGCAGAGCGGTGCTATGGGAGTGTGCTAGGTCCATAACCCAAAGGGCAAGGGATCAAAACCCTCATCTGCTGAGAGTGCTGTCTCATTTGCCCTTCTGCGATTCCCTTTAGGATTAATAATGTATCTATATCACTTTTTAGCCCTTCTTTTGATGCACATCCAACGAAAGGTTGGAATATAGGACGTTTACAATAAGGACGCACATTTACTGATAACAAAAAAACGTTTGTTGCATAAGTTATCAGACCTCTGCAAACTGCTTCATTTGTTTTATTTTTTATTTCCATTTTGTAGGTATTTTTATAGCTATAGGATTACTTATACATGGTGGTTTCAAAGTCAGTATTTGAGCATATAAATGTTGGAATTGTGACTGTGGTCATTTTTATAAAACTGTTTTTCATTAATAGGTCCAGCAGTCTGGAATACTCTCTGGAGTGTGTGGTGTTATTGTACAGTTGAGTTGGGGTATACCAGATGACTGATAGAAAGGTTCCAGGTTCAAATCCCAGAATGGAAAATCCTACATATTGCTAAGTAAATAACTAAACCCAAATGGCTTCATTTAGCAGAATAAATGGAAGAAAAGTGTAAATTGTAGACTGTATAGGTCATTCATATAAACCGTGTCCACTTAGCTCTGTGGTCGCCAACCGGTCGATTGCATTTCTCGTCCATCACGAGACAGCATCCGATCCCCCCAGTGGGTAAAATATACCAAGGCTCCTCCCTCCCGCGTGGCAAAACACCACTGCGATTCGATAGCTCACCAGACTATTTTCTTTGTAACAGTAGTTTACTGTAAATATGGCTGGAGATCACTGGCTTAACTGATAAGTGGTACTATTAGTATTCTCCCATGTTTGTTGTTCTACAGCATTGAAGATTCTGGGCTTAATATAAAAGCAGTTTTTTTTTATATTTTTAATGCAAGATAATTGTGCCCGAAAGACAGTGGCGAGAAGGAGCTTTTGAGGCTCAGACCTGCATTGCATATCTAAAAGGAAGCCAAAAGCAGTACTTCTGCATTGAATTATGTAAATTCCAGTAATTCAAAATTTAGTTTAATGCTTTTGTTAAGTATATTATCTAATTTTTTAATCAGGAGACTGTATTAAATAACAGCACACGAGAAAGGCAGTTTTTTTTCTATAATTAGGCTCGGTCAGTTTACTCGATGGGTGCTGTGAGTAAGTCAGTGCATTGAGTAAGTAGTAAGTTATAAGCAAGCAGTTTATGTTAAGCAGTTTGATATAGTGCCTTACAAGTACAAATGTCAGAAAGCGCACCGGGTCCACGCTGCTGGCTGATGTAACGTCCAGAGGAAGCTGGGGATGACGGCAGCGACAAGACAAGCCTGATCAGAAGTGTCCCGAGTGTCCTGTTGGCTGAGATTGTTCAGCTGTTTATGGATCCATAAAAAAAATCTTTCTGAAATGAGGGGTTGGGGAGTGTGGCATGAAACAGAAACACTGGGAAAGCGAGGGCAGGAATCAGATTTTCAGACATCGTGCCACCCTGGTCTGTTTGCTTGAGCTATTCACGTTTCTCAAAACGTTCCAAATGGGCTCCACTTATTCTGAGGCACATCTTGCCTCCTGGTAGAAATCACTTACACAGGAAAACAAATTCATGCTGGGCCAGGAGATGGCCTGAAAGAAAAGCGTGGCGAAACAGCTGGTCCGGTTTCTGTGGAAGAATGCCCCAGGTCCCGGGGTGATGATTTGGGACTGGACAAAGAACCGGCGGTTTGGGAGTCGGGGAAAGCCGGGAGGACAGGAGACAGCTGGTTGCGGCGTGTCAACGTCTGCTCCCGTCTTCAGGAAATTGAAAGTAAACACCTCCATCGATGGAGCTAATAGTGGTTCCAAGCCATGGATGTCTTCTCTATTGTCCTGCCATTTTGGAAAATAATCCAAGGACACAGATGGAAACATTAGAATCATGAGGTCACCACAGACTCCAACTGAGTGATGATGTTGGCATGGTGAGGTCCTCAAGGTCTGAATGAGGGAAGGTGGGGGAGGAATGGAAGGGATGGACAATAGTCTGACATGCAACAAAAATGCTTAGCTGGGTGGTTGCATTTCTCAGTCAGTAGGAGACAAATCCATTATTAAAATCAATATTGTTACTGAAGATGCAACTACAGTTAAACTACTTCTGATGTGTCTTAATTATGGAGGCCTGTTGACTCTCACATAATGCTCATTACGGTTTTAATTCTGAATCATTTTATATTTAGCTTTGTTCACAAACATGCTATCTGCAAACTGTGGAAAATGCTATTCAAATGAAAGTCCAGTAACTAATACAATCAAAGGGAAGCAATAAATATTAGAATAATAAAAAGGCTGACCTCAAGGGAGAAACAGGGAAACAAAAACTAATTTTGATAGAAATCCTTCATTTAACTTGGGAAACCCTTCCTTAAAGTTATAGCTTTTATAGCAGAATCTCCTTGAAGCCGTGCTTAGCTCCCAGATTCTGCAGAAATTGTAAAGAGAAAAAGGAGAAGATTAATGATTTTCTGTCTATCGCGTTCTTTATGAAAGGCTGACGAAATGCACGATAATTGGCTCAGGAGTGATGGCGATTACCACAATTTTGGATGCAGACAAAAATAAAATAAACAGAGAAGGTACGCTAATACAAATAAATATATAAAAATTAGTTAAACAAACTTTCACATGATAAAACCAAAAAGTTTACTTGAGAGAAGTTATACAAATATAGTTCATTCCAGTTTCTGTCCTAAAGTCATTATGCATTCTTTCCTAAGCCCTTGGTGATTAAAATGATTATTTTAGATGTTTATTTTAAGCTTCTTGCTGTCTTTTAAGCTGTTCCAGGGCCCATTTCTCTATTGAGAGGAATGGTCAAGAAAAGGGGGAAAAAAAGCCACCGCATGATTCAAAGAGTTTCCACTGCAAAGACCGTCAAGGGTTTTGGGGGGGGGGGGGGTAATCGACAATACAGACAACTGAAAGTGGCGTACAGGACGTTTGATATATAGACGGAGCATTCTGAGCAAAGCCATCCAGAGAACTGTAGCTTAACAACTTTAATGTTCTCATGTGACTGCAGTTGCTATGTGGTGCCTGTGCAGGGAGAGCCTGTCAGGGGATCAGCGCGCAGCGATTTCAGTCATTTAAGGCCGCGGTCATGCACAATTTGAAGTCACCTTTCTGGAAAATATTTTTTAAAAAAGGTCAACAAATAATAAAATAAATAAGAACGGCGCTGCTGTGGTTCAGCCAATATGGAAGCCAACGTGTCATGAACTCAAGCTGGTGATATAATAATTATCCTTAATGATGTGAAAAAAACAAAACGATACTAAAAGAAAAAAAAGGTTTGGATTATTTAACATTATTTGACCTTTTTTAGCGTTAAAATGCTAAAGTATTAATGAAAATGAACATAGTAAATGTTCAAGATATGTGGACATGGACATTAAGCATCTGGCTTCTAAACTGCTCCTGACTTTTAACAATATACACCTCCCTCGTCTGGGTCTGAACATGGTAGGAAAAACAACAGTAAAACTGTGTGCTCCTTCCTAATGCATCCTGCCTGAATTTGCAAACCTCACAAGCTTGGAGCTAGATGAACCCGCATTCACGGCTGGCCGAACCCCGAAACGTACCATAACATTCTCACCATCCTTGAGCTGATCTTTCTTTTTGCCTGAACTCAGAATCAGATTTACAGAGCAGGTTGTGCAGTTATAATAAATGTCTTGTGTATTCTTCTCTTCCATGTAGCCCAATGTGTGAACAATTTGGAATTGATCATTTGTTAACTCAAAGGGATAATCTTTCAGATTTGAAGCTTAGCCTGCCTCAGCTCCATTGATATATTTCAGACCCTTCCAGTTCAGTAATTCTTTCACTGGTAGACCTCGATGTTAAACGGAGACCACACAAGGTGTAGCACAATGTGCTTTTTAACAATGAATCGACTTTCATTTTTCAGCGTCCTTAGGAATGAAGGGTTTGGCATCCGCAGACCTGAAGATGACGGATATTGCTTTCAAGTTCAGGTTAGCCAAAGAGAAAGGAGGATGAGGGACTGAGAGCCCTTGGGACCAGACTCTCATTTTTTCACCCCCAAAATATATTTCATAATGTGCAAATTTGCAGAGGCTCCCGCAAAAGGAAATCTTTTATTAGGCATTCTGTTTTACTTTGCTGCAGGCGGCGGACTAAGGAAACACGACCTGAGATTTACTCCATGTCTCCGCTGGCGCTGCTGCATCCAAGAATCACACACAATGCTGGGTTCACCAAATAAAAAGAATCCCAATCATAACAAGGCAGCAATAGGCTGCCTGACCCGCATCATTCCGAAGTGGGGTCTCAGAAAAAAAAGCAATTCTTTGTACCACTGGAAAAAAGTGTTGATTTAGTATTGCTTTTAGTATTTTACTTTTTAACGAAAAGATAATCCAAGTATTGAATGCTGACTTTAAAGGAAACCAAGATAAATAGCTCTTATACGGAGTTTGACCTTTGCTCCAAATCTTCAGACTAACATTGAGGAAGAGCAGGCTAGCGGCAGGAAATTGGCTTATCTTCATGAGCTGCCTGTAAACCACAAGCAGAACATGGTCGCACGTTTTGAAGTCTTTTTTTCCTGGTGGAGGACGCTGACGCCGGGAAGCTCCTGAATACCTTGGCCAGTAAAAATACGTGTTTTATGGTACAGTGCAATTCTTCCTAAGCACAAATGTACTCCCATTTGAGCCCTTTACTGTACTGTGTTCAGGAGCAGCAGTTGGATGGAACCGACCTACATTGTTTTGTTTGTGTTAGTCGAGGAGTTTGCCCTGCTCGCTTAGCTCAGGAATACCCTTAGTGACCGCTAGGCACCTGCCCGTCACTGCTTCCTGTGGAGGGAGATTCCCAGGTCACGCCACGAGTGCTAGTTTGCTACTGTGAACCTGCAGGAAGGAACAACGAAAGAATGTAAAAGCAGAAATTAGTATGTCGAGAGATTCAATTGCCACTGTAAAAATAAAAGACTGAAATGACTCTCTAGTCCAAAAATATCTTGATGTCAGACGGGACATGTTTTCTCATGCTTGCCAAAAGGTTGATGTTGAACATCAAAGCAGATGCCAGCTTGGACTGAGAATATTTGACCCAGGCTTCCAAATCGCCATTCTATGCTTTTCAGCGCAAATTAATACAGACACCTGGACACCTGCAGCTAATCCTCAGCAACAATCCACTTTTTGTCTGCTGCCTTAATATAATACGTTTGGGACGAGATGGCTTTGGGGTTTCACAGCTGAGGATAATGACTCCTGCCATCCAACTTTGCCTGGATCAGTAGCCCGAGGCTGCATTTCCTCTCCTACATACATGGCAAAACGAAATGTCTTCTTCCTACCTAACACTTTTAGAAAGACAGAAGAACTTTTGGCTCACAGTAGCCGGCTAGCTTTGGTCTTAGCATGGCGATGCCTTTTATTTCCACGTATACCCTGTTCACTCATTATGCATCTTCTCGAAACCAGTCCTGGGACTTCGCACAATCGATACTGCAGTTCAAATGGATCGCAGCAGATTGCTCTGGTGGCATGGCCTTTCGCAATGTGATCCTCCCATTCTGGAAAAACAGAAATATGCCGCCGCTGCACGATAAATCATGTGTCGGAGCTGGAGCATGAACGTAGCCGCTAGTTAACTTGTCATCAGGACCCCGGGATTTATTCTTCTCTGAGGACTCGCTACCTACGTGTGGACTTCGATGGAGCAGAAATTTGGGTGTCCCTCATGTCGACTTCAAAGAGGAACAGGGCAGAGTCCAGCTCACTTGCGCTGAGAGGTGGTTCGAAAGGAGAGCGAAAGAGCAAGCGTGGGAGGGGGCAGCGTAGATAAACATGGCCAGGAAAGCTTTGAGCTTGCAGGACTTGGAGTGCAGGGACTCCTCCTGCGCTTTCCTTAAATGTCATCTCTGCTACTGCGGCAGAGATGAGAACCAGATGATAACAAAGTGAGAGCAAAATGCTAACGAAACGAACCAGGAACACAGGTAACCAGGTAACCGTTCATTTGAATGTAAATAGAATGTGTTTACTCAGCATTTAAATTTACACCACATGTGAGCTTGTAAATCAATTTTGGATGAATGGAAATACACAAAAGTAGATTACAGATGACATCATAGCAGCTGTGACATCATTGATGTGATAGCTTCTCTTCTGTGGTGATTTTCAGTACTGCATTTTATCCACAAGGTGGTGTGGAAAGCCATAATAGAATTAACACTAAACATGAATCTTATAGGAGTGTTCTTATTGTGTATTCGGCCAATCACCTGACAGGTTGCATTTAAAATCTGCTACTACCAATGTCCCAGTATTGAGACTATATTTGAGGCAATATTTTCATCTCGGTTAATATTTATACCTGCTAAAACATTCAAGCTAGCTTAACCCGAAAGGAACAGAGGAGTTTAGTGATATATGACAATGTACATCGTTATTCCTATTTTTTTCAATGTCTTATAAATTCTTTTCTGCATAATTGAGAATTGAAACCACAAGTAACTGCAGATACTTGATTTTCTGCCAAACATCACAGAGATCACTGCAGTCCATTTTTAGTCACATATATCCATGTGATTAGAAATTAAAAAACCATTTTAGATAGTGTTTCAGATTAACGAAGAACATAATTTTGTTTCATTATTGCATTTTATGCTGTTTTAAAAATTATAGTTATTATGAAGTTCCATTCGTTCCATTATACTTCCGCTAAATTATTTTTTAATACCATGTGGGATCATATAATATAAAATTAATGTAAAATGTTAATGAAAAGAATAATTTAATTAAAAATACATAATATGTGGTACTGCTATCAAGAACAAAAGACAAATGGCTAAAATTTGCGATTTTTCTAATTTGCAATTAGTTTAAAATTTGCAGTCTAAGCAACATCTCTTAAGAAGAAGTTGTTTCTCTTCATCAGTCAGTCTGGCCCCTTTTCAGGCCTACAATCCAATTAGTTAATCAGAACCAGCTGGGTGTGAGACTTCAATCTCAACCTCGTTCTCAGGAAAATTGTCTCACAATCTGTTTCAGTTATCCTCCTGAGGTCTGTTTTATCAAAGTTGCATGCACAGAAATGAAGCTTGAAATATACTTATATAACTTTTTATGCAAAATCCTGGATTCATGCAACAAAACGACAGGAAACAATGTGTAAATTTCCTACTGAGGAGGATGTGTATGCAGCGTTGCGTATAATGTGACACCCATTGCAATGCAGGGAACTGCAGGTAAACCAGCTAGATGACCGCAGGCATGCCAACAGTTCGTATTACCTACCAGCACCTTCAAGCCAAAAAAAAAGAATCATGGTGTATTTTAATTATTATTTATTAATTTCAGTTATTTTACTTTTTGGGGATTCCATTTTTTTGCAAAGTTGTCCATTGTTCCTAATGTAACCAGGGCAATTGACTGCCCTGACAATTAAGGTTTATTCATTAAATGCACAACAGTATAGCATACAGCAGTAGATGCAGACTATGAAATGAGTGCTAATTAAGTTGCTTTGCTAATCAAAATTCATTTCATTTGATTAATGCAAGTCGTCTGTGAAGCTAACATTGTAGTAACTTGATGGTGTGGGTCAGTCTATGATTTGTTCACTTCGAGATTCATGTACCACGTCAGTATTCCCTTGTCTGCTCTAGTACAACACTGCACAAGGGGGCACCTCTTGTTACACATGGCACATGCATGTCGAACTTTGAGGGAGTAGATGTGAGTTTGTGTGGGAAGTTATTTCTTAATAACTTATCTTTTCAAGAGGTGGGAGGGTTGTAGAGTTGATAGGCTTATGTGTGCGATAAATAAAGAGTTGGAAAATGTACATCTATTTTCTTCTCTTGTGTATTTGGCCCCCAAATACCATTTAATCTTGCCTCTACTTCGCACTGTTTAGAATTACATTTCTTTGTTTTTTATCGACAGTCGGTATCATCGAACTAGGCTGTTTTTATTGGGCTACATGAACATGCATTTGCATTGTCCATATTTGTTTACTTGTGGGTGGCACCCTGAGAGGATGTCAAGCTTGTGGACAAATGTACATGTACAAGATTTATCAAAGGGAAATTGGGTACATATTCAAGGGGAAATTGGTGTACATGTGTGTACACCAGCTTTGATAAATCTGATTTTTTTTGTGTGTGTGTGTGTATATGCATTTTTTTTTACGTAACGTTTGCTAAACGAGGCCCCTGAATTTTTCAGCTTTACTTGAGCATGACTTGCATCTGAACAAACTGAATTGCATTCATTGATGAACAGCTGAGAGGTGTAGAATGACAACCAGAACTGATTTTTTAATTATTATTATTATTTTTGACTGCATATGTTATTGGTCCATGGAATACATTTGGTATGAGTTGGCTTTGGGAGTTCATGTGGTGCGCTAGGACCATGCAGCCAAACTATATCACGCCATTCTGCACCAGTTCATTTATTATATTATATTTACCCTGACAATCCAGCTGTAGCAACATGACAGCCATCTTGTGCTTTTTAAAGTCACCAGTTTTAAAGGGATGAGTTTTGCCCCTCAGTTATCCACAAGTACTTGGCATATTGAAGAACATGGGAGTCTGTTCAGCATTTCCAGTCTGGACTGGGACTGAACTAGCTCTCACCCCTCAGCTTAATGATGTGTGATCAGACATTTCTGGAAAAACTGGAAAGTTTTTTTTTCTTCGAATATTGCATGGTAACTTTTGACCAAGAGATGTCCAGCGATGGAAAGAGAACCTATGATGTCTTTCAGATTGGCAGCTGCTCCCTAAGCTAGCTTTGAAAGTTTCTCCAGGTAAGTTCCTCTGAGTGTATGCTGTATAAGCTTACCAGGTAATCCAGAGGCACGTTAATTCCCCACAAGGTTTGCCAATTCCCTCTTTAGCTCTGAGAAATTTACTTTCCATGGCCCTAGTGCTTTCAAATTGAAATATTTCATTGTACTTCATTTATATGCCAAGTCACTGTCATTGTTTTTATGACCCGAGCAAATATCGATAAACAAGGAATCTAAAGAGACAATGCACGGACCTAGATTAGCTATCTGTGACACCACTATTAGAGCGAAGCACTCTCATGAACTTTATCTCTTAATTAGATCAATATTACTGTTAAGACTAAAAATGCCCATCAGTTTTATAAAATAGATTTATTAGTCAGAGGTTGTATCTTTAAACATAGGCTGGTAACACAAGCATAGCACTAGTCGCATCCCTAATATTGACTTACTGCGACTGCCAATAAAGGTCTGACCTTGACGTTCTCTGTAGTTAATCAATGATGCTTTAGTAGCCATTAAAGTCATATTTTTAAGTTTGTCCCCACAAGCTTTTCACTCTTGATTAAATGTAACTTTGTTGCGATTTTGAGTTCAGTGATTACTTATGAACAGTGCTTCTTAGATCTTTTGGTGATTACAGTGGTTCTTTGATCTTTTTCACATATTCTCTTTGAAAAGTGCTTATGTTTTTTTCATGTGATCTTGTGAATGCTATTGCATATTATGTTTTATAACATATATGTAAATATATATACCTAAAATAAAATTAATAAATAGACAGGTATCACTTACAAATAACTTTTAAATTCTGTTGATCTCAAATCTGTTTTTTTCTTCAGAGCTAAGATCTAAAAGAAAGAACATTCTTTGCCACACTCTAACTCATCTGGCAACCTGGTTTCTACTGAATAACATGTTACCAAGGACAGGCTATGAAAAGAACTTGTGTTCTTTTTCTAGCTAAAAAACAGGAGTGTCCGAATATAAAAGGGAAAGTGTGGTGGATATCCAAAAGTCCTATAAAACAGAAAAGATGAAAATTTCCATTGACCTTGATCAAACATGTTAGAACACCACAGTCTGGAGTCATCGCTCACTCATGGAAGGAACCAACATCAAGCTTCATCCTACTTATTTATGAGTAGAAACATAATCTCACACTCCAGGGGAGAATAAAACTAGTACTGGTGGGTCAAATGGTGTTCTCACAAAGTTTGAGCTTGTCTCGGACCTCTAGTATTTTACTTTGTGGTCTGGGTCATTTGGAGGGCAGAGAAATTTCTGACTTGTCTCACGCATCAAAACTCACCACCCGGCATTCACCTCAACACTCAGGCAACAGCCACAAAATGGTCACAAGATGTCATCTTTTCAAAAGATGTTCCTTTCCAGCAGGAATGACAAATTGGCTATAGCTAAAATCCAGGGTTTCATGTTTCACAATCGCAACTGTCGGAGTGTTTTTGGCATTTCTTCTGTTTCGTGCGAGCATGCTTTGGTATTGCTATTGTTGCCACTGCCCTGCATTAATGGGTGGTGTCTATGAAATGGGAAGATGTTTTACTTGACAACCGACTGACGGGTTGTGTGTCTTTTGAGGCCTGCCTTCACATGTGTGTCTTTTGAGGCCTGCCTTCACATAACCCCCAAAGCACAGGACTCGGCAATCCAGCTTTTTTTCTATGAACTAAATTAAATAACAGGTTCCACATTTCTAAAGCTTTCTCTTTGCTATATGAGGACAGTTTTCTGGAAGGTGACTCGGGTGTTATTTTTATGCAAGAATTGCAAGACTAGCGTCTAATTGTAGTTCCAGATTCAGGAAAATCTCTGTGCCACAAGAGTACTTTTTTTGCAGATCAAAAACTCATAGATCTCTGCAAAGTACTTTCACCCTTCTTGGCAGTTTTATTATCACTGGGTCCCGCACAAACATAGATTTTAATAACTTAAATCAAACCTTTTTGACAAATAAAGGCTTGTCATTTTGCAATGTCTCTGCATTGTTGATCCGAGTCCTATTTTCATCCAGATGGTAAAACTACAGCAGTTTCATAGTTTCATATCTGATATATTTATTGTGAGAGAAAAATACTTTTGCATATTTTAAGTTTGCATATCTTAAGGGCAACGTATCTTCCCTACATTTAAATTTGCGAGAAAGTCAAAGCAATGTCTCGGCTTATCTATCAATCATAATTACGACCTCATTCTGTGGCATACCGATCGCAATTCACTGTAATTCAATAAAAGACGAATTCAATGAAACACATTGGTTCATTTATATTGTGTTTAGATTTGGATCCCTAGAGATGAGAGGCCTTTCATGAAAACAAAAGCAACTTCTTAATTTGTGTTTTAATATTTATTTATTTTGCAGTCACTGGGGTCAAGAATGAACTCGTAAACAGATTGTTGGCTTGAAAGAGGACCGTCAAAACTTAACGTAGTACCCCAGGGCCGGGGGGGAGTTTGAGCGTTACCCTGGAACACTGTGCTACTGCCTATTGCTGACACCTCTTGGGGCCCGGCCCCCTTCCGCTCCATCTCCCTGCTCCCCTCGGCACCTTTTTACACCCGGTTCTCACCCCTCTTGGCCTGAGCGGTGACTTTGAAGTGTCTCCATCACACTGGGAACCGAGGTAAGCCGGGGTAGGCAGGGGCCCGGGGCCTGCGTTTGCACACTGCTAATGGCACAGCGAGACTACAGGCAAATGATGGATCCCTGCGGACACGTTGCAGGAAATCATCCTGGTGGGAAAAGTATTAATTAAGCTGTTATTTCAATTTGAAGAGAAGAATGAGGGGTGGGGAAATGAGTTGGGGGTGGGGGAACTCCTGTGTTGTGAGGAGGGAGATGCTTTTCATAATCAAAACCATGTGATCCCAGACACAATCTTTACATGTGATCCCCTCCGGCAGCGGGACCCCTCACTGGATGCAGAGCCCCCTAATGAAAGTGCTCTTCAAGTCATGTGTTCAGTTCAGCGTGAACAATTTCTGTATTCCTCCTCCCCATCTGTTGCCTTTTGATTTAGGAGGGGGTGTTCGAGCTCTCGCAAGTGCTTTGCAATGCCACAAACTGTGGGGAACACTTTTAATGACAAGGGTGTGGCGCTGGAAGGGGGCCAGAGTAAGGGTCACGGCTAGAGGAACGCCTCGTTAACACGGTCACGATTGTTACCGATTGGTCAGAACTGGGAGAAAAAAAAAATACATTTGGTGTGACTGGTGCCATTAATTGGGTTTAGAAGCGTTTGATCGCGGGTACCTCGTTTCAGAGTGCAGTGGCATACTGTGAATAACCGGAGCCCCTTTGAACTCTTTAGCTTTCCTGTTCCTCCAGAGTATGCATGGAATCACACTTTCAAATATAGTTCACAAAAGATGATCAATCTCTGATTAAGAATTCACTGGGGGAAAAAAAAACTTTCAAAACGTTAAATGCTTCATCATGATGGGAAATGCCCCAACAATTTATAGATACCTTCAATATAAATGACTATGCTTAGCTGCATTGTGTCTCCTCGTGTGATAAACGGCGTGGTTTGTGAAAAAGGCGCATTGTGTGGAATGTCAACGGTGGCTCTCAGGATTGGCTCTAAGCAGTTCAGGCCTAGCTGCAGAATGCCGGACAACCAATAATTATTGTTTTCTATGCATTTAATTACGAAGGGAAATAAAAAAGGAATACTAATTCTGTAAATTTAAGAAAAAAACATTTGGACCGAAATGATAAAACATACTTTATGGTAATTCTGTAATGATTCTTCTTGGACACAATAATGAGCATTTTCTCAAAATAATTTAGTCATTAAATTATATAATAAAATTAATCATATAATATCCATCTAAAGCCCTTTATGATCCTTAACATTTCACACTATTTGCTGAGTGTCAACCCAAGCTTTCTCTATCTCTTACTGTCTGTATCTCAGTTTGTCTGTCTCTCAGTCTGTCTGTTTCTTTCTGTCTCTCTGTCTCTGGCAAAGTGATTGCTGGGAGTGGGCGGAGCTCGTAGGGGTGAGTGGTGCAAGAGTTCCATATTTTCCCAACGTTTTAGTGCTTCTTCCTGTGGTTCAGCATTTGGTGGGTTTATATGTACTGCACATTTATGTTTTTGATTGGGTTTGCTGTGATGGCATCTCTCTCATATGGGGACCAGTCAGTCTTTTGTCTGTGAGATGAGATTAAATGTAAAACTCGTCCCAAGATGACCATGGAGAACATCTTGTTAGGTGTGGGAGAGCAGGTAGGATGTGATAGTATTGTGTGGGCGTCAGGTATGAATAAAGCAGTGGTACTGTTTTTGAAGGATACGATGATCAGTTGACTAAATGTGGGATAACGCTGGAACGCGTTTGTTCTGCGTCCACACCATTGGTCTCGCTGACTATAAAAGTTGCAGTTCTAAACGTGCTCTTTTTTGTACGGATATTGCACGTTTTGATTGGTCATCGGGGATTTTAGGAAAGTTCCATTGAGCTGCAAGGCACCTGCACTGAAGCATACGGTGTCTTTCAGACGGCAGGTGATTATGGTTTTGACTGAACCTGCACTGGATGTTTCTTTCAAGGTGCTTTATGAGGGTAGATCATACATGTTATATTATAGTACCAGCAATTTGTGATGTTTTGAGTTTGGAGACATTGGCCATAAGAGGCCTGTTTGTCCGCACAGGCCTTGAGTCATCGAGGAAGTGGGGACTAGTGGTAAGGAAATTTGGAAGGGACAGATCCATATGGGGTTAGGGTAATGGGCCTCCTGATTCTCCCAGGAAGGGGTGGAACTGGCGATGGTGCAAGTATGAGTGATACTGCCAGAGGGGCTGGGGAAGGGCATGTGCCAGCTGAGGGTGTGGGGCAGGTTAATGAATTGGCAGGGGTGTTATATATGATGGGGTTTGTATTTCCGGCTGTTCCTGATCGGAATATGCGGTATGACTATAGTCTCTCTAATTTTTCGAAACTTCGCTCCTCAGGCTGGGGATGATCAGCAGCTGTTTTCTTTGTAAGAGATTAATTGTTTGTTACAGTAGATGACAGCCACAGGAAATCTATGCAACTTTTGGATATTTTCCCGAATGATCAGCCTTGATTGTGTAAGAGGTTAAATGATTCTTTGCAACAGTATGGCTGCGATGTTTTTGTTGTGGTAGGGAGTGACTGGAACTTCACATTGGACAAAGATGGGGAGGAGCCCTCTATCTGGACTGGTACCTCGCCGGTTGGTGTGAGGCAAAAACAGGGGGAGTAAAGCAGTATACGTGGCTGAAGGTATCAACACGTTGAGTCAGCATCGCTAGACTGGACAGGATCCATGTGTCAAAGGTTGAGCGGAATGGAGTTTTGACGGCGTATGTAACTCCATGTGCATTATCTGACCACCACATGATGTTGGATGGCTTGTTTCTGGCAAGGACCTTGAAGACTAAGTTTTACTGACACTAAGTCGCTTCTTGGTGGCAGTTCTGGGAGTTTCTATGTTCTGGAAGATGAAAAAGAAAACTGATGGTGGTTTGGCATCCTGGTGAAAGTTTGGATCAGAGGCTTTTGCCAGTAAAATGCTGCTCAGTCGGAGGCAGTGGTTAGGGGCATCCTTTGGGATTTAGAGAGGAATGTTACTTTCTTTGAGAAGTACTTAGTTGCTGGTGATAACATTGAAATTGTAAGTATACTGGACAGGAAGAGGAAGGCATTGAGCTCCTTCCTACATGAATGGGCAAAGCAGGCTTTAATCCAGGCAAGGATAACTAGTATTAGAGACATGGATGCTGCAAGTTCTTTCTTTTTAGGTTGGCCACCACATGTTGCTTCTTTGGTGTCTGGATGGGACCATGACTACGGAACCATGGGAAATGCAGAGACTGGCTGTGGACTATTGCTTTTCGGACCGTGGACTGTGCTATTCGTTATTGAAGAATGTGATATGTCCAGTTTAGAGGAGATGTTTTGTCCAAACTGGGGACAGCATAGACGGAGGCCCTGGATGTGGAACTTCAGCTCCAGAAACTGACAATTGCGGTTCAGCGTCTGTCACTTGGGAAAATGCCGGGCTTCGATGGCCTGCCAGTGGAATTTTATAAACATTTCTTTCTGGGACTTATTGAGGTTGGATGTGTTTGAGGTTTTTAAATGGACATTAAGAACATAAGAGCATAAAAAATTTACAAACGAGAGGAGGCCATTCGGCCCATCAAGCTCATTTGGGGAGAACTTAACTAATAGCTCAGAGTTGTT
>JAABNX020000017.1:22907517-22918018 GCA_015163995.2 Mormyrus lacerda | reverse complement strand
TGTGTGTGTGTGTTGAGGGGGGGGGAGGGGGGGTTGGCGGGGGAGGGTGATGAGAAATGCATTCAAGGCACTGAACTTAATACAGATATCCAGAGAATGACAAGGACCCCCGCAGGACCAGTTAATTCTAATCAACAATTGTTTTTATACCAATCACACTTTAATCTGAGCTCCAACGTTTTTAAAAGATTTGACGGACACACTACGTGAAAAATACAAGACTTTCTTTTTAATGGCAAAGAAAAAAGTACAGTTAGGTGTATGAGAAAGTAGTGCGTGGATCAGCTGACTTTTTCTATCAACACTGAAGGCCCAGCTGATGAGTGTAACGAGTATAAAAGCACAGCATTCTCTGGTCTGCAGAGAGGCGCATGTCACTCCAGCTGGAGACACTCAGATGCGATGTATGGGAAAAATTTACCGTGTATGTAATGTTCAGCATATAGTCTTTTATGAATGGTGCAAGCAGTGTCTTATCACAGTTCCTCCCTCATCTGCTGGTTCATGCGGCGCAGCTGACGGACACTGTACTTTGTTCCAGTCACTTCAGCTGAATAATGGCTGGAATACATCCATCCAGAGTCGTGAAGGGGCCCGGAGCCTGTGCAGGGCTGGAGAACAAACTGGACGGGATGTCAGTGAGGCCTGAAAATACCCTGTAAAGTACGGAGGAGGTAGACTGTCGACTGAGGGCAAATTCGTACGGCTTCAATCAAAGGATACAAGCAAAGGCTTTCGGTATTTGCAGTGACAAGCTAACATCGTTCTCAGAGTTTTGAGCATCCTGTTTCAGTTCTCCTTTCTTCTCTATATTTCCAATGGCAATGTTACCACCTGCAGTCATTTTGGGGTTCTTGCGGTTAACCAGGACTGGTGCCCTCCGCTCCAAGACACGAGCAGTCATACCTCAGATCTTCCAAGCCAATCCCATGAGTTCCCCCCTTGGATAATGGTTTAATTGCCTGCAAATAGCTTTACCAGCTGGTCGTAACGAAGAGGGGTTCTGGTATGTACTGGAAAATTTAATTACCGATTGTTTCGTCTCTATGTGGGCACATCGATGGAAGATGGTGGCGCAGGAGGTAGTGCTATCGTTCGGCACACGGAGAGTTGCAGGTTCAAGCCCTGATTCCTCCTGACTCCATCGAAGTGTCCTTGAGCAAGACACTGAACCCCTAATTGCTCCCGGTGAGCAGGTTAGCGCCATGCATGGCAGCCTCCGCCACCGGTGTGTGAATGGGTGAATGGGTGAATGTGAGGCATGTCTTGTAAAGAGCTTTGAGTCCATTTGCTTTGGGCAAAAGGCCTCCGGTAAACAAGACCTCGCAATTCCCAGAATTCTTTTCCCTTTTCTTGTACTTTTTCATCTCTGGCTTCCTAAATAATGTCAAAAATTGCTCCAAAAGGCAAATAATGTCTTTTTACCTAGTAAAAGTTCAATATCTCATTGCCTCATTAAATCCTATTTATTTCCTTTGTCTTCAAAACTACAATAAGACTTTTTCCATGTTTGTGGTGTCAAATTCATGCAGGGAGAGATTTAATATACAGGACTCGTGTTTACAAAAACACAGCAGGACTTGCCCTTCCTAGTCTTCTGAGCGTTCTCCTAAAATTGTGCTGCAGGCTACAGCTTTTTAAAAATGTTATTTACATCTTTATTCTCAACAAAGTCTGGTCAATGTTTACAGGACGTGATGAATAAACTTTTGCAAAATGGCTGCAATGTGTGTTTCAAATCGACGGCATGTGTCTGGGATTGCCAGAGAGAAAAAAGCCACTGTGAGAGAAGGGAGAGAGATTCAGGTCACCGCGATTATATGTATTCATTTGTTCCACCTGTCCCTCATTCCAAGTGTTTTGTATATATTGGTTTGATCTGTTTTATTTAGCCCTCAGTAACCCCAACCAGAGACTCCCAAGGTGAGAAAGCCAGAGGGACTGACCATGTGCTTGCAAGTGTGCTGTTTTTTTCTTTTTTGACATCTCCCTGGCTGAACTGCGGATTTGTTTTCCACAAGAGTTTTGTGCTGTTGGAACTCTACTGGTAAATCACAGTGTCGGCCATCTGGACTTTGCCAGTTAGTTATTCATGTCACTTACCTTAAGCCAGTCACTGTACAGGAAGGCAAATGACATTACCCAAAAGGGTTTCAAGAAAAAAAAGAATAAAAAAAACAACAACAACAATAAAAGAGAAAAGAAAGGTCCTCATGGTGGCACTAGTGATATTTGAGGAAGGGTCCAGTGACATGGCTCTGCGAAGGGACCAGTGATCAGTTTCTGAGCAAGGCTTCAGTGATCTGTGTCCAAGGAAGAGTCCAGTGATTCTTGTTTGAGGAAGCATCCCATGATCTGTGTCTGAGGAAGCACCCTGTGATCTATGTCTGGGGAAGCATGTAGTGATCTGTTTTAGAGGAAGCATCCAGTGATCTGTGTCTGAGGAAGCATCCAGTGATCTGTGTCTGAGGAAGCACCCTGTGATTTATGTCTGAGGAAGCATGCAGTGATCTGTTTTAGACGAAGTATCCAGTGATCTTGGTCTGAGGAAGCATAAAGTGATCTGGGTCTGAGGAAGCATCTAGTGATCTGAGTCTGTGATCTGTGTCGGGGGAAGGCTTAAGTGATTTAAATCTGGAGGAAGCATCTAGTGATCTGGGTCTGAGGAAGCATCTAGTGATCTGAGTCTGTGATCTGTGTCGGGGGAAGGCTTAAGTGATTTTAATCTGGAGGAAGCATCTAGTGATCTGTTTTTAAAGAAGCATCCATCGTTCTGTTTTTGAGAAAACATCCAGTGATCTGTATTTGAAGAGGGCGCCAGTGCTTTGTGGCTGAGGAAAGGTCCAGTGATTTGTGTCTGAGGAAGCATCCAGTGATCTGTGTTTGAGGAAGGATCCAGTTATCTGTGTCCACAGAAGCATCCAGTGATCTGGGTTTGAGGAAGAGTCCAGTGATGTGTGTTAGAGGAAGGGTCCTGTGATCTGTGTCTGAGGAAGGTTCTAGTGATTTATATCTAAGGAAGCATCTAGTGATCTGTGTTAGAGGAAGGGTCCAATGATCTAGGTCTGAGGAAGGATCTAGTGATCTGTGTCTGAGGAAAGCTTACAGTAAGTGATTTGATTTAAGTGATCTGTGTTTAAGGCAACATCCAGTGTTCCGTATTTAAGGAAACATCCAGTGACCCATGTCTGAGGAAGGATCCAGTGATCTGTGTATGTCAAAGTATCTAATGATCTGTGTTTGAAGAACGGACCAGTGATCTGTGTCTGAGAAAATGTCTGTGGGGTCCAGTGATCTGCGTCCACCTCATTGTAGATGTGATATATAGTCAATAAAATTGCTTCCAGTTCTTAATTCATCAACTTCCCAGCGCTACAATGTCATATTTACAATTGATCCTAAATTCTATTACCAGCATTTCAATTGTCAAAGTTTCATGTCATATTGGCCTTTTGGGTGTTTTTTTTTTAATCATATTAAGAAAAAATGTACTATACTGGCAGTAAATGTAAATTGACCCTCCTTTCCCAGTGACTCACTATAATATCTCAATAAACAAACAATAAACAAAACATTAAGCATAGAATTACCAGCAACCTTCTTAAATTCTGTTTCCTCAGCTTATTGGACACAGCGACTGGCTTTATTAGACTGTTCCTGTCAGGTTCACCTCATCTCACTTGCCTGCTCAGCTCGCGCAGGAGCCCACACAGGACCCCCAGCCGGTACCTCACTCCTGGTTCTCCATTGGCTCCTGTTAACCACGTTCTGCACATTGTGCAAATGAGCCGGCAAAGAAGAGTCCTAAAATTTAGCCTAGAATAGTACAGTGTATGAACAAGAGCAAAAAAAAAAACCATAAAGAGTCTATAAATACCAAGGGATTATCTCCTAGACTGAGTATTTAGAGAGAGTCAGTGAGGCAAAGTGGGCAGGAGGGAACTGGCGACACAGTAAGAACCCTGTTTAGAAAAAATGTAATAGTTTTGCACGCCGCAGAACAAGCTCCAGTAGGTGTTTGTTTGAAATCGTCTCTGTAGGTTATATTTGCAGAATTAGGAGCTAAAGGCGTTGGCTGACAGACCAATAGAACGACATATAAACTTTTGGCAGATCAGCGTGTTGAGGGCCATTTTATCTCCTGTTTGGGTTATCCCCCGTAAGTCATTAAATCAGGATGTTGCTACTTCTTAAATTTTCATTCTGGAATTTTTTTGTATATCAATAAGTCATACGTCTGGAAACCAAATTGACAGCGCGGCTTTTGACAGTGACCGATTAGTCCTTCCAAAGGGGATTTGTAAATGTTCTGTTCTAGGAGGTCCTCTGACTTAAAACATTCATTTTTCATTCATATACCAGGGAAGAATTATAAGTTGTTTAACATCAAGCTCACAGTATCTAAAAATATTCTGTGAAAGGTCATTAAATCTGACTTGGAGACTGGAGCAATATTTCCTCATATTTGCCAAGGAAACATGTTATGTTGTTTTAGAACGTGACCATTTGTCTGAAAGAGCATTAAGGAACTATTATACAATGACAAGTCATTCCTGTTTATCCTGGAGCGTTTAACATTTTTATTGCTCTGTGCTTTTCTCCGCTGGAACTTGCTTTTCTGTGGGAATGCCTCCTCCTCTCCTGCTCCCCCTCTTCTCTACATGCTCCCTGTAAGCACATCGCACCCTCTTTCTCAGGATCACTAGGGTCCTGCCCTCTTATGACTGATTTATACCTCCACGTAGAATGGACGCCGTCGGTAGCCGAGTAGCCTGTCTACGGCATAGGCTGCGGTGTAGGGTAGATGGCTAGTGGCTGCCAACGGCGTAGAGCGGGGGGGGGCAGCAGGTTTTCCATCCTACCTGCTCTCTGATCTCGGGCAGATAGTAACTCATCAGGTAGGATGGAAATGACACTTCAGGATCAGGGCTGCCTACCTCTGGTGTAGATTCCATGGTATAAATCAGCCTTTATAGCTCCAGCACCGTCCCCTTGTTCCTTACTTTGCTATTCTGCTGTTTGTTCTCCATGTACCCTCCATGCTACACCCCCCCCCCCCACTCCCACAGACCACCTGGCCGCAGTCTCAGACTAACCCCTCCCCCCCGGCCTGTCCACCCTGGCACCATCTCAATCAAACCACCCCACATTACCCCCCTTCCACAGCCTGGAACTCTACTGCTTGTTGCACCAAAGCTGCAGATGACCTTGAAGAACTCTGTAAAGGCTGCCAGTAAAACACAGAAGGATTACCGGTATGCAACTGTGCATTCATGTGGTTTGTTTGAATAACCCCACGCTACGGAGCACAACACAATATATTACATTTTACGAGCCATAGAAATGCATCACTACCACTACTACCAATTATCTACAAATAGAATAAGCTTTACTTACTTCTAAGCACACACACGCGCACACGCACACACACACGCACACACACACACACACACAGTACATTTTATTTACCCTCTGCTCTTGGAAATGGAAACCTTTGGCATTAATGTTGTTGACAGAGAGATTTAAGTACTTTCCTTCACTTCCTACTTCACACCCAAAATGGAAACTTAATTTCAACTGCTAAATAGCTCCCAATTTAAAAGAGAAGGTAAATTAACTTTTTATTTTAGCTGAAAGCACTTTTTTGTAACCATTGTAGCCCAAAGTGCTCTGGAATAGAACTTTATTTTGAAATGCCCTGTCACTTTGACCTGCAGACTGGTCCGTTTAAGCATGGCTGTCACATTCTTTTGATGTTCTATTTTCCCTCCAGTAAATAGTATATGATATACTGGGTGTGTTTTTTACACTTTATTACTGCACGTACACCTAGCTGCTATCAAGTAGGACCCACTTTTACCTCTAGACCTGCTTCAAAGGTAGACGAGTTGTCTGTCTAGAGAAGCCTTTCTGTGTGCCATTGTGGCAATAAGCCATTATTTTTGTCCTTTCAGCTTTAATAAGTCTGGCTATTCTCCTCTGACCTCTCTCTCATTAACAAGATAGTGTCCGCCACAGAAGTGCCATTGACTGGATGTTTTTGGCTCTTCACACCATCCTCTGTAAAGCCCAGACATGATGGTGCGTGAAAATCCCGGGAGGCTGGCTGTTTCTGAGGTACTGAGACCACCCTGCCGGTCTCACCACGTTCAGAACTGCTACATCTATGCAAGGCTTAGCAGAAGAGTAACTGAATCTCTTGACCCTGCCTGTATGCTGCATATATTAAATTGCAGTCGCATGATTCACTTTTTGGGGGAGCGGAATATTTGTGTTCTCAAGCAGGTGCATGAATTAATCTGGCCTCCGAGTGTATATTTGATATTAACAAGTACATATTTTCACACTGTGGCCCTGGAAAAATTATTGTGGAAGAGTGATGGATTTTTATTTTCACATATGTTTAGTAACATCATTTCTAAAGGCCCTCATTTAATAGGCCAGACTCTTGGAGGATATAGTAGTATTTGGGGCCAAAAAAAATGTTACTAAGGTGATCAGCACACAGAATCCCACAACATAAAACACAGACTCCACACTGTGGAAGGGAGACCCAGTTAGCAGTGATACATCATACAAACAGTCATAAATTCAAAGGGCAGAACTGGGAGCGACAGACGACAGGAGAGCGGCAAAATGTCACATTATGCAGTGATGGATCGTAGGGGCAACACGTCTGCCATCGTCTTACTTCTTTGAGTCTCACTGTCTGGTGCTACAGTGTGTGTGTGCTGCAGGTTGGGTCTTGAGAAAGGTGGAAATACTCATAAAACAACAAAAACAATAGTGTGGACTCATTTGTTAATATTGTAAAATGCATTATACAAGGGTCCTCTTGAGTTTTACATGCTCCATTTTTTTACGAGTAGAATGAAGCTACTGGCTAAAATAATGGAGGGAAGTAGAAAATCTGTAGACTGTCAAGGACAGAGGAGGGAGGATTTGTTGTATTGCTATTAAATAAGGAGGCTCCCCGTCACGTTTCATAATAAAAGTCTCCCACGAAGCCTGGTTAAATTCCATATTGAAATTTAGAGAAGGCTGGCAGTGAACCTTCCTTGACGTTAGAGAGAGGGAGTCTTATACGCTGACTCACATTCTATGGGCAAGCAGGAGCCAGATGCTGGGCTATTAGCGGTTGGCGCTCCTGCCAGCCCTGCCAACTATGTTGACTTAAAAAAAGCCATAAATTGCTGATGATAAAACTCATTGGATGTTTTCAATATACTTCAAATTATTTGTCGCAATTTTGGAATTTGGAGGCATGGCTTCAGCGGCCGTAGAATGAGCCCCGCGCCCCACAGGCATCCACTTTGGGGCGCCAGGTTGACTGTGGGCAACACATCCTGGCAATTGTGGGTAAAAGGAAGCTCTCTGTGGAGGCCACTCTCCTCCCGCAAACTTTATGGGGGGAGATGGCTGCCAGTCCCGAAGTGAAGGCTTTGAGGAGGAACTGGAGAGCATCAAAGCCCTATGCCAGGATGGGCAGGCCACTTGGTGCCTCAACCCCGCCCCCCCCCCATCCCCCTGAATGACCACAGCATTGCTCTGGACAAGCAGCTAGTTTAAAGCAAATATAATTATCCCAAAATATGAGGAAGATTAAATTTAAGTATCAGTATTATTCAGCTTTTTTCTTTTACTGACACTCATTAAAAAAAATACATGGTCGTGGTCACCTGATAATTAGTCATTCTTGTCTTTCCCTACGTTGCAGATGGTTACGTTATCTTTGCTATAGCTGTACATTGCCACGTGTGACACCATGTGTCTTATGAATGAAATCAAGGATGATGCCTCAGGCTCAAATATACAACTGAGTCGTTTGAAAAACACAAAAAGGCTTCTTTTTCTAGTAGAGAACACAATCATTGTCTATCTACAGTAGATGGTTTAGACACATTTATGTACTGAGAAGGATGCTGTGGCCAGTCAAGAGTTTGCAGGCTATGAGAAGCAGCAGAAAAGGAGGTGATCATTTTCAGTTGATCTAGAAGGAAAAAAAAAGGATTTCTTCCCCACCAATTCTGAAAATATCCAGTATGCCTGGAATTACATTATTAAAAATGGTCAAAATGAAAGCTGGTGTCACAATGGAAGGATATTTCTTTATGTGAGTGAATAAACAGAGATCCAGCCTTTCCATAAGTGTATGTGTATGTGGTTTACATCATTAGTTCAGATTCCTGTTTCATTACGCCATTTTAATTAATTCACTTAACGATGCGAGAAGGACAGCTGCTCTGTGAAAGTGAAATGCCATTGGTTCAATATCTGTCATTCGCAATAGCCATGTTTAATTGGTTAAAAACTACCTATAATTATGTCTAATTTTAATCGGTTAAAAACTGCCTATTATATTAATCTCTACAACTGCTGAGGTAGTAAAGCGTGTTCCAGACAGAAGCTTTAGCGGAATAAAATATCAGGGAATCACAGACATGCGGTTCATGACGTCTTTAAAGCCTTGAAATTGTGGTGATGTTAATGGAATTTTGTGTATATATTGTCTTAATTATCTTTAAAAAACAATATCATAAATCATTTAAACTGCCTATAATCTGCTGGAAACATTAATGCGTCATCTTATTCCATTAACTGTGCAATTTCTGAAATATATGCCCAATCAATTAATTTGCAAAGGAAAAAAATGCAATACAAATTTCTAAGCAATTAAAAACTTTTCCAAATTAACTTTCTTCACTGTGGACTTAGTAAAATATGTCATTGGCTAAATAGATAAATAGTTGCAATGTTTTTGTCACACCCTCAACGCAACGACGGCAAACACCTCCCACTACCAATTAACAGACGGTACTTAAACAACAGCACAGTGTGAAGTATTGTTGCGATACGCATACTGAGCGGTCTGACTTCATGTTCTTTCCCCAGTTGTGGTCACCCTTGCCCTTCCTGGACCTCCCACGCCTCCTGCCAGCCCTCCTGTCCTTCCGCCCTTCCCGTACGATCCCTTGTGTCCTTACCTGTGTGTGTCGTCCACGTCTTCAGCTTTATCTCCCGGTTCATCGATCCCTGGCTTCTCATCCCCTGACCACGGCTACGGAACACGCTTTGGCTTTTGGTGACCCGATTGGACGGCTATTGGCAACGACCCGGAACCGGCTCTCGACTACACTGTGTGTCACTCCCAATAAACCTGGTTGACTGACTTTTGGGCTTCGCGTCTTGCTTGGCTGGACAGTTTTAATGTTTATTTCGTTAGTACAGTATGTTAATGATGTTGAAAATATTGATTTATTATTGCAAACATCTGATCCAATTGCCATGTAATTGATACTCTGACCTCGTTGGCTTGACTCTCCTTGCTGTGCATTGGTGGGGTTTGGATGATCTCTTTGTGTTTAAGGGTTTCCTCTGAGCTCCCCGGTTTCCTCCCCTTACTGAAAACATGTGAATTGGTATCTCAAAATTGTGTGGTGTGACTGCCTGTCAAGACCTGGCATCCAATGTAGGGCATGCCCTAAGTTTCCAAAGATAGAGTCCCGGCTCACTGCAATTCAGCTTTCAGTAACTAGTTATGAGAGATGGATGGTGACAGTGGCTGCTCTTTGGGCGCATACGTCTATACTTAAGATTTACTATCAGAAGATTCAATCAATGCATTCTCCATCTTCTAGCCAGTTGCATGTGTGTGTGTGTGGATTATTTTTATATTACATTGTGGGGACCAAATGGCCCCCACAATGTGAAAAAAACCTGATATTTTAATGTTGCGGGAACCATTTTTCAGGCCCTCACAAATATCTGTTAATGCAATCAGAAAACTAAAAATACCAAAAGACTTGTATTTTGTTTGGTTACTGGGTAGGGTTTTAAGGCTTAAGGTTGTCATTGTTGGGATTAGAGACTTGCCCATAGAAATTAATGGACTGTCCCCACAAAGTTATGAGTATAGGTCTGAGTGTGTGTGTGTGTGTGTTGTACACATAAACAAATATTATTATTGATTAATAGAGATTTTTTAATGTGGTGTTGTACAGTAATATGACCACCACCTGCACCACCGTCAGAGTGGCCCTTTTGGTAACAGACTATCACATAAAATTCACAACAATTTTTTAAGTTTAATCCCCCCATGTTATGTGCATGATCTCCCCATGTTGTGAGCATGTTCTCCTCAAGTTGTGTGCATGATCTCCCCATGTTGTGTGCATGATCTCCCCATGTTGTGTGCATGTTCTCCTCATGTTGTGTGCATGATCTCCCCATGTTATGTACATGTTCCCCTCATGTTGTGTGCATGTTCCCTTCATGTTGTGTGCATGTTCTCCTCATGTTGTGTGCATGATCTCCCCATGTTGTGTGCATGTTCTCCTCATGTTGTGTGCATGATCTCCCCATGTTATGTACATGTTCTCCTCATGTTGTGTGCATGTTCCCCTCATGTTGTGTGCATGTTCCCCTCATGTTGTGTGCATGTTCTCCTCATGTTGTGTGCATGTTCCCCTCATGTTGTGTGCATGTTCTCCTCATGTTTTGT
>JAABNX020000017.1:22884071-22907417 GCA_015163995.2 Mormyrus lacerda | reverse complement strand
TACATGTTCTCCTCATGTTGTGTGCATGTTCCCCTCATGTTGTGTGCATGTTCCCCTCATGTTGTGTGCATGTTCTCTTCATGTTGTGTGCATGTTCTCCTCATGTTGTGTGCATGTTCCCCTCATGTTGTGTGCATGTTCTCCTCATGTTTTGTGCATGTTCTCCTCATGTTGTGTGCATGTTCTCTTCATGTATGTGCCTATTCTCCCAATGTAGTGTGAGCATAACCTGCAATGCAGTCTCATTCCGTGTTGGATGTTCCAATACTTTGTGCCATATGCTGCCTGGGACAGCATCCAGCCCCCTCACATACTCGGACTCTGTACTGGTTATGTGGTTGGAAAATGGATGGATGGTTGTAACGCAATACATTACTACTATTTAAAATATATATATTTAAAGATAGCTGCATGATAATAAAATGTATTCTGGGTAAAAGTTTCAAATATGCAACATTAATAAAGTGGCCAACACACTGGGGTTATATGATAATTAGTATAATCAATATTATTTGCTAATTATTTAAATATTTTAGTTGTGATGAAAATCTAGGAGATGGAATCAGAAGAATTAAATGCTAGTGTGACCTAAAAAAGAAGAAGGGGAATAGGTAGGTTTTACTGGAGGGGGGATAGATAACTTAGAAACTCAGTTACTACTCAATAGGCATGTAATGAGGAGGCACTGCTGGGCGGTGCAGTGGCACAGTGATTCGAGCTGCTGCCTCTCAATAGGTATGTAATGAGGCAGTGGTGCAGTGGTTAGAACTGCTGCCTCTCAATAGGCATGTAATGAGGAGGCACTGCCGGGCGGCACAGTGGTTAGAGCTGCTGCCTCTCAATAGGCATGTAATGAGGACGTACTGCCAGGCAGTGCAATGGTGCAGTGGTTAGAGCTGCTGCTTCACAGTCAGAAGGGCCTGCGTTTGGTTCTGGGTTCTTTCTGTGTGGAGTTTGCATGTTCTCCCTGTTTTCACTGGGGGCTCCAGTTTCCTCCCACAGTCCAATAGGTAGGTCGATTGGTTAGTCTAAATTGGACCTGTGAGTGCGTTGGCACCTGCCTGGGGTTGCTTCCTGTCTACACCCATTGTCCCCATGATAGGCTTTTGTCCCCCCCATGACCTCAGTTGGGATTAAGTAGTTTAAAAAAATGGATGGATGGACACACCGCCCAATCTTAAATTGGCAGTCTGGCAACATTTTAGCTTTCCGGTAATCACAAACGAAAACAGCGAGAAAAGCACAAACAAGACAAAAACTGCGTGCAAACATTGTAAAAGGGCGATAACACACACAAATAGCATGATGAACAGGCTTCAGCACGTCCACCGGCACCAAACTTAGCTGAGCGAAGATTATTAAAGGGCCAACCACGCTAAAAAGCTGCACATGCAAGCCTTAGTGTATTTTTTTGAAGTTTTTCTTAATTTACTTATTTTGATTTTGCATTTTTTAAAAGCAGCATTTTGTTCAATTTCAGTTGCACTGTTAAGAAGAGGACACCTTTTGTATGGTTTAGAAAGATAAATAAAGGAATATTTTTGAATACCTTTGTCTGCAGCTCATTCTGCCCAAAATAAAACTTGAGAAAATCATACCGAAGTTTAATGCGTTACATCCCTAATACTCAAGTAACAACTCAACGGGACCTGCATGCAATACATGAACCCTTATGATTGATTAATGATGAACAAACATGAGATCAATAACTAACTAACACTTTGTTTCTGGTTAATTAATACATTAGTAAGAGTGTAGTACATTTTTTGTGCTCCCTCAAGTATTGTGTTACCGGAGAATCGTTTATGATTAAGTTAGAGGTCCCTAAACTCTAAATTACACGTGGCACAAAATGAGCCAGAAATTAATTGAACATTGTTTTGTGTTACATATCACATGCAAAAGAGAGCTTTAAATATTTTCAATTTAAAATAATCATGAACCTATGAAAATTAACCTCCGGCCTTTCTGCCCTGAGGGTGACTGCCAAGGTATGGTTCCTTTGTGCAGAATCTGCTGACCCCTTCTGGGCGTGCGTGTGTCCATGCATATTTATGCTGGAGTATGGGGAGTCCCATTCCGTTTGAAAGTTTTCCTTACAGGTCACAGAACTTCGCAGCCTGTATGGCCTGTGTGATGCAAATCTCTACTGGTTTTTGATTTTTTGGGCTGATATATGTTTTTCTTGTTGCTGCATGACTGGAATATTTTTTATTGTATGTTTTTCCTGTCTGTGTCTGAGACAATCCTACCATATGGAAATTAAATTGTTCAGAGGGAGTGGGTTTACTGTGCCAAGATTAAATTTTATTTATTTTTTATTGACTTTGGCAAGTTAGGTCTCTGGGTATCGGACACAAACAAATGAAAATATGGTAAGACCAATACATTCTCCTGAATTCAGCTGTCCTTATTCATTAGAAGTATTATATTAGGGCAAGATTTCATGCAGGGGTCAAAACTAAAGTCTTTGAGAGTTGTTTGTTTTGACAGAGGCGGCAGGATACCAGTGGTCACCTGAAATGAAACTTCACATTCGGTACCTAGCAACCGTCCATATTATTCCCTGAAGGAAGCCTAATCTTCTCCTGGGGAGGATAGGTTTTGGGGCTCTTGGATATGCATGGAATAATTACAGCCGCCTGTCGGGGATTTACTCTAAACTCAGCGGTAAGGCAGGCAGGCATTATTAGAAAAGAGGAGAAGAGGTTTAATGTAATGCTGTGATGTGGTGAAAGACTAGTGTGGTAGACTAGGAAATCGACCCCTTTCGTATTCCAACGCTGGACAATCCGGGGGATGATGCCGCTGGTGATGTCATAAGCATGGCAAGCCATCGGGAGGGCTAACGGGGGTGGTGATGTGGTGGGTGTCTCGAGGCAGGGCAGAGCCAGGTGCAAAGGACGTTCATTCACTTCACCTGTGCCTTACTATCAATCACGCAATAATTTTTCTCTTGAGCCCCAAAACACACAACCGGACCCCGATGCAACAGACCGCAGGCCACAGTAGCCTTTTCCTGACCTCGACGCCCATTTTGTTCTTCATGTGTTTCCCTTCTGCCTTTTGTTTTTGTTAAACTGGTCTCCACTCACGTACACAAATAAAGTTCCAATTCCCTATTCCCATCCGACGTTCTACACGGATCTGTTCACCGTCCCCTTGGAGCAACTCTTATACAGCCATACTCTCGCAGAACATGGTGTGATCTACATAGGTTTGCTTCAAAACAATTCCTCTAGCAATAAAACACAACACACACCTCTAAACCATATTCAATCCGCTGCCACAGGAACAAACAAATTTCAGCTGCCGAGTCCAAAAGCAGAGTCATTCATCCATACAAGCACCTCCATAAACACTTCCAACCGTCCAGGGTGCTTATTTTGCCTCCCTGCCATGTTTAACCAAATTTAGCTGATTTTTTTCCCCCCCTCCGCACATAAAGCACAATGGCTCTTTCATTCTCCCTGTGTTTCATTCCATTACAAAGCTAAACTGAAAAGAAATTTTGGAAAGTTTACTAAAGTAGTTCTTCGTTTCAATTAGCCTTTTGTATTAACGAGCACTTTGATGATCATTTTGATCGTGATACTGACACCAGATTAATACCGTGGGGGGTAAACGCTCCATATGTCACGTTTTCTCCTGTTGATTCCTCTAAATTCTGTATGTGGAGTTACGTGCCACTGGCTACATTCTCTCATCATCAGATGCTTCTTCATGAGGTTTGGCCGCTGCCATGCCTTCTGATCCCTTTCTCCGAGTGGATAATAGCACGTTTTGTGTCAGCTCGCAAATCGTGTGACATGTCGACCACCTTGGGCAAAACCAGCGAAATGATGAGAAACACACCACGCAAACCAAACAAAGGAACTTCTAGACACAACAACTGAATGTCAACATTCGTGTTTCTGTCTTTACTTTATTCTTCTAGTGCCAGTTGATTTAATCTTTTATTTTCCCCTCGATGCTTCACCAAATATGCATTCTCATTTATCAGCTTTGGCATCTTATATGGAAGAGGATCCTCCCTGCTTCTCAAATCTTTGAACCAGCTTGACCCTTTTGAAAAATGCATTAAAAAAATGTGATTAGAGTAAGATATTGGCAGGTAAATCTGAGGCTATTGGTTAGAATATAAATAATGGAAATATAGGGCAAAAAAAACAGATTGGATACTGAAAAAGATGAAAGAGATCTCGAGTGCAGGTTCTGAAAAACATGAGGCCAGAATTTCCACATTCATGATCCTTTGATGACCCTCTCAGGTCCTGGAGAGCTGAGCTCCTCTAAGTGTTAGTAAATTAGTTTTAATTAGCAAGTGACTGGCAGATGAAAGTCCAGATTATGCAAATGTATATCCACTTAATAACTTCAACAAAACAACCAATTTTTGATGTAGAGTGGAAACCAGCTGACTCAATAATCACCCCTTCAAAAAAAGCTGTACCTTGAAGCTAACGACTCGAAGTCGGGGTCCCGCAGAAGCTTGTGATGGTAGATCCGGTCATCACTGTGTTGGCTGCACGGCCTCACTCCTTTTCTGTGTTTTATGATTTCACCATCTGACCATTGAGGCTTGCATGAATGCATATATACAACAGGTAGCATTTAATCAACCAATAAATAGTGTTGTGCTTCTCTACCAATTATTTACTGGTAAAACTGCTTCAGCACTTTCACACCTTTCTATTTTTGTGTAAAATACTCCTAATGTGACTATAGCAGATTGGACCATATAATTATCAAACATTTCACTGTATATGTACCTCATCAGAATCACTGTCATTTAATATTATTTATTAATGTGACAAATTATTTGCCTATGAATGGCTGGCATATCCGCTGAATTTCCCAGGATGGGGTTCCAATAAACCCCTACGCAGGAGAAGTGGTTATACAAAATGGATTTATGGAACAATTTTATCTTTTCAGAGGTCAGATTGTTGTATTTCTGCTTGATGTGTATTTACATAGTTCTGAGCAAAAGAAATACGTGCTTTAATTATCTTATTATGTTGCTGTAAAACTATGATTTGATGCTTGTCAAAGGGTGTTAACTTAGGGGGTGGTGTGTGACTATCAGTGCCTGTGATCGAAAGGTCACCAGTTTGAGACCCGGCCTTGACAGAACAGTCACATGTCCACGGGCCCTTGAGCAAGGCCCTTAACCCCCAGCTCCAGGGCTGCTGCACACTGGCTGACCCTGAGCTGTGACCCCCAAGCTTGCTCACACCTGTATCTGAGTCTCAAGGAGAGCAAGAAGGGGAAGACGGAAAAGGGAATTTCTCCACAGGGAATAACAAAGTCTTGCTATTATATTAATTTCAGAACCGCTCCAAAAGTCACCCATGTATTTGTTGATTCTGCCACTAGAATATGATGTTTAGCTAATCGATACCTCATTAAATTTTACCAGGAGCCTAAGTGAGCTCCTGGTGAAATTTAACAAATACATGGAATGGCTTGGGTGCCCTCAATAAGAGGTATGGGAACTGAAGCCATTCTACGTTCTTGAGAACAGAAGAAATTACTGCTACTTTTATGGTGTTACTGTTCATCTGCTCCTGTTCTAATGAAATAGCATTTTTTTCTAAGCAAACATATACTTAATACCAAGATAAATAAATTTCAACATTTTCTGTGTCAGGTTACTATATTTTCACAGTACTCTATATTCATTTTAAGTAATATTAAATAATAAGCTTACACCATTTGTCAAGAATTAACAAGCCTGTTTCACAATCACTGAATCATCTATCATGTTATTATTATAATCATTTACAGTCACTACATTTGCTTTATAGAGGTAAATCGATATGTAATGATGAATAGCTACCACATATATTCAGGGCGTACTGTGTAATTTTGATAAAAAACATGCAAGAACAAAATGAACTGCTTTGTGTTATAAAAGTAACACATGATCTACACATTGCTAAATAATGCAGCTTTATGAGCTCTTTATAAGAGTCCTTTGCTCCAAAACTCGGTTTTACCGCCATTTCTAGAAGTAATTATAAGATACTTTGTAAAGCCAGCCATGACTTTTTTTTCATTTTTTAATTTCCTTCTGAGTGGCTCATGCCCAAAAATTTCATTTCATACCGGAGACTTTCTGCTATAGTGTTGCCAAGAGGGTCTTAGGTTGTTATTGTTGAAAGACTCTGGGTACAGTTAAATGTTGGAAGCGGCTGTGTGGTCCTTCCTTTAGGTGAAGAAGATTGCCGTACGCCAGCGAAAGAAGCATGGTGGCGTGTGTGTCCCCAGTGATAGCGCCACTCTAACAGGGTGAAATCTTCAGGCCACTCCCCTGCTGAAAAAAAAACAGCTAAAAACCAGCTTTGCTGGTCTTAACTGGTCTAAGATGGTTTAAGATGGTCTTAGATGGTAATGTGCTGGTTTTTGCTGATCTTTAATGGTTTAGATGGGTGTGTCACCAGTTAGTCACACTGCTGTGACTAGCCTATTAAGCTAATTGACCCCCCCCCAAAAGCAGCTAAAATGACCATCATGCAAGACTAGATAAACCATCAAACCATTTTGCGAAAACATACCTTGAGGTGGTGAATTGGGAAGCAGCTCAACCAGTTTAGGCGGGGTCAGTTGTTCTTTGCAGTGCATGTCCGAGGTAGTAGAGAAAAAATGGAGGGAGAGAGGAGCTTTGGGGTGACCTGAACTCTACAGCAGCAGATTGTGAAGTAAGTCAGGTGCCAGGGTTGGGCCTAGATTAGTCCGGCCAACAACCACGCGGAAAGGCGTCCCTGAGGACTCTGTCATGGGGCTTCTCTACAGTCATCTCTTCTCCAGTCTTTAAAGTTAACGGGGTCGATGCCTCCACGCAAGTGTGTGTGTGTTTTCTGTGTGCTTTTCTCTCACAAACTTCTCCCAAGCCCTTGTAACCCAGGAATGACTCACGGCCCATCTGGTAGCCAGATGCAGGTTAGGAAGTCTCTGTCTCTTGCTTTCTCTCACTCCAGATAAGGAGATGCATCCTGGTCAATGAAGGATGGGACGGGGAGGAATGAGCCATTCTCAGCAGCCAGGGTTTGCTCTGAGCGCTTGCGCGTCGTGTATGCGCATGCGTGTATGCGCATGCGTGTATGCGCATGCGTGTATGCTTATGCAGGTGTGCTTTTCCTCCTTTGTGGTGCTACTGTGAGCTACGACAGAATGACCTCTGGGCTGGGAGTTTCATATTGGCTGAGCAAACGACCAACAATTGTGTGTCACAGCTTTGACCCCATGTGTTTGTCCAGTATGGTGGTAGCAGGTCGTTAGGAGTTCAAGTTCATTAACTGGCTGTCCCATCTACGAACACGTTTCTGCTAGGGATTTTTATCGCCTATGTGTTGTTTCAGAACATTTGCGTCATAAAAATGTTTAAAAATAATAAATACTGTGAGATTTGCAGAAGTTTTCCTTAGTTCTCTAACGTCTTCTCAGTAACAGCTAAATTAATATAGTCTGTTTGACCCCCCCTACAGACGCTCCTCCTAAATTACTCTTTCAAAAACATATACGTTTCAAAAATTCACTTTAGTTGAACGTGTCAGCTTTTTTTTGTGCACAGATTTCAGCTTTCCACAGCACGCTTTTGTTTTATTATTTTACATTCAGCTTCTGCTACTCTCCAAGCTCCAAAATTTGGGAATCCCAGCCTGAATTTGTGTCAGAAAAGAAAAAAAAAAAGTTCCTAGCGTTGAAGCATAGCTAATTGTATAAATGTAATTATGCTGTAATTTCATAATTGTGGGAAATTTGAAATGGAAACAGTCCTGCCTCTCTCCTCAGGTAAAAGCATAGCATTGCCGTTTTTGGACAGCTTTCTAAGAAGTTGGAAACATTTCTCAATATATTTCTCTGAAAATGCAGGTTCCAAACATGTTTTTACCGAGCTTCTGTTCTGCCATTTCTTCCCCATTGTTATCTGGAGGTCATTAGTCATTGCAGACTGATGCAGTTGTGCATATCAGTGTACCATCATCAGAGGTTCAGTGGGTGTATGGTTCATTTGTACACCAGCAAACAATGGGAGATGTTTCTATTGAGTGTACAGAATGTATTTTAAGCAGGAAGGTGAGGCCTTTACCCTTTTTTGCTTTACACTTGACAGATTTGGTGTCTAAAAAGAGAAAGGAAGAAAATTCTAGGGCTGTCTGAGTTTCAGCTGTTAGATCTCGTATGTTTGTGTCTGCAACCATAATTTCAGTAGTAGGACGGAGAAACTGAAATTTGATTATTCAGCCTGGTAAAGAGGGTTAATTTTAAGAGATAGAATTTACCAGTGGGCCATAACATAATTCCTGTACAAAAAGGCATAAAAATGTCCACTCTGATTCTGCCCGTTTTGGAGGAATGCCCATTTTCCACCACTGTTGTTTAATGTGTGTGTGAGAAAGAAAGACTTCACTGCAACATTTACAACCATAATCTTGCATTCCCTCTTTCCAAGATTTCCCACTGTAAGACTAAGGCTGGTTTTATTTTGTTTCTTAGCCACGATCCAGCAGAGATACAAGACTGGCCAAGCTTCTAGCTATGCCTGGTAGGAGGACCATGACAGAGGCACACTGAGAATTTTGATAACATTTGACTCTGGAACGCTTTTCATGGACTTCTCTTCTGTGGCATGTTTGGACAAATTCCTTTTTTTTGGTGCTTTGTGGAAAGAAAATAACACAAAGCGTACAAGTTTGTGCCAAGCATCCTGCACTATAAAATGCCCATATTGAAGTACAAAAATGCATGAATTTTTAAAATAAGAATCCTTTTTGATATAACCCATATGGAAATGCAGAGTTTTCTGCCAAGGACATTGCAGTGGTTTTTACTCATCTTTCGGCTGGTTCAGGAAATGGGTGACATTTGCATGTTGAAGCCTTAGCGAGAGTGGTGCACTATTGGAAACAGCCAGGGTCCTGTAGGTCAAAGGATTAAGCTCCATTTTGCATGGATGACACCCAGATGTTTTGTGGTTAGTTGACGTCCCACTTCAACGCGGGCTGTCTGTCTATACACTGGACTTCACAGCTATTGGGTCATACCTTGTTAGTGGACTAGGCTATAAATCATTTCTGACATCTAAATGAGGTGTCTGTATCACAGGCACATACATAAAAACACATCTTGCCTCATTATTTTCATAGACATTATTGCTACAATAATAGTAACATCATATATGCGCACAAGAAACCGGCTAATTATCAAATCAAAGCATTTTCGCACTTGCAACAGAGATGACCTACATTGGGTCAGGATGACTGCATTACTTCTTCTCTGGGGATCTATTTTTTTCATTATTGTCTTGTCACACAGCAACAGTTTTCCCAAAACAATTCCAGATGAGTTGAGAGATACCCTTGATTATTGTTGAAACAGACTAAGCCACAGGAATGCAGGAACACCGCTGAGGGCACAAGGTCTTTTCAATATCATAGACTGGTCCCATAATCCAGATTCCGACAAGCTATTGTCTAAGCAAGATGTATGGGGGTTAGAGTCTTGAAAGCAAGGTTGGCCTCGTGGGATTCCATTCACAGTTATGTATTCCAAAATTCCAAAAAAATTATATACTTCTTTCTCAGTCGAGATTCGAGAGGGCAGAGTATACACAGAATTTTTTTTTGTATGTCGGAATAAAGCTTTTTAAAAGTATTAATACTGCCAGTGCAGCCCCATCTCCAACTTACAGCTGTCCCTATTTGTGATGTCATAAAATCTTATGTGTGATGTCATCAGCATTGCCCTAATGGCCAGGTGCGATCGCTGCTTGAACCTTAAGCCAAAGATCATGTTGCGGGTAACAAACCAAGCTGCCCCACACACAGCAACACATAAAATGCTGACCTCTAAAGGCTTATGTGTCCCCAAACTGAAATGAACTTGTCAAGACTTCAGTTCTTTTAATTATTTTAAAATTTGATGTGCATAATAAATCTGTGTGGAAAAAAAAAAAGTAGTTCTCAGATTTTCTCTGTTACAAGCAAATTAAAACAATTTGTAGCTTCTTTCTACAGTACATCTGGCATCTTTCCCCAAAGATAATTTGAAGCCCGGAAGGTTTCTGCGGTATTTGCCCTCTGCGTTAACAAAGACTCCAATGAGAAAAGACAGTGAGCGAGTCCCTCTATTAGCTGCCCATGTGACACGGCAATGGAAGAAATGGAAATACTTAGCGTAATTGCACAGTTCCCAGACTGAACCTTATACTGTAGGAGGGGCACATAGCATGCAGGAGCTGAGTGGAGTGCAGGACAACACGATGAGGAAAATAATGACTTCCCACACCTACGAAGAAAGAACCCCCCGCCAAACACGCAGCCATTTTACTGCTGGCAGTGAAAAGCAATGGCAGGGAAATATAATACGGCAAATGCCCTTCTGCTCTCCTGCCTCTTCCCGTGTCATTCTCTCCTGGAACATGGTGAATCTGTGCAAAAACAGACGCATGTATATTGCATCAGTAGAATCTTTAAGGTTCCTGAACAATCTGAATGTTCTCATTTAGTAAGATCACTAATTGTGACATTATAATAGAACAATTTCAAGACTTTGAGTCTAGGGGAAGCATGTCTGTATTCTGGGAGCTAGTTTCCATTTCCACTGACCACACTGCTGGATCTTTCAAAGGGGAGGCTTTGGTTAAAATTTTTTTGTCAAAAATTTGAACGCTGACAATTATTGTAAAGCACTTGAAAGGCACCTTTGGTCATTGTTTGCATCTGGTTGTCGACAGACACCCAGATTTCGGTTTCGGCTAGAATTTTCTCTCCAACAGCAAACCTTCCTTTTAGCTATTTTAGCTGTTCTTGGTAAAACAACAAACGGAACATACTGTATAATCTTAGAGTACACAAACGGTTTAAAAGAATTACTCTTTTAAGGCTGGAACAAAAATAACCATCTCTGGACATACTAAGGCTAAACAAAGTACTCCATATCAGTATACAAGCAGTTTGTTTTAAATATAACTACATTCAGCTTTAATATGCTTATATCGGTAAAAATAAATGCTAACACATATAAAATATCCATCTGTCTTCTACACACTAATTCTGATCAGGGGTACAAGTGGGGGGGTGGACTTATAAATTTTGACCAATGATTGTTAGATGTTTATTCAAAATTAAAAATAAATTATTATTAAAATAAGTAAATGCCTTAAATGAGAAATACCAAGAGAAAAGTTTCATCTCTAAAAAAAAGATGACTGACCGCGAGGAAGTCTCCTCTTGAGCCTTGCGTTTAAAGGCGTATGAAAATATACACATAAAACTCACAAAAACGTCTCTGTTCCGGAAGTTTAAATACTGGTTTCTAAAGGTTTTATCCTCCGTAGCTGGTCAGCAGTCAACATGTGGGCAGGCTATTTAATTCTTATGGATGATGAATATGATTGCCTGAGCATAATAAACCACCTCTAGAGGGGAAGGAAAAGGCAACGTTAATGGTATAAGTGTCACAGAAGACAATAAGAACCTCCGTTTCATTAGAAGATCAGTAGAGCTGCAGCACAATGCATTTGCAAAAATGGAAGACGAAAGAAAATCATCAAATAAGCAGATGTGTTTTGTAACGTTGTGTATTGAACAGGAAAGAAGAAAATATTGCTTCTACTTAGTCAATTCTGTATTTGAAGCAGAATCCATTAATTATGGATATATTAATGATGACGGGTATATGATGGATATATTAATGATGACGGGTATATGATGGATATATTAATGATGACGGGTATATGATGGATATATTAATGATTATGATTATACAAACGATGAAAAAGGCAACGTAATGACAGTCTATTAAATATGCAATAGAGCAACGGAGTTCTTACACTGTCATTACAAATAACCTTTTGGACGTTACTGATCCAAACGAAACTAATCAGTTTGTTATCTAATGTGAAATAGTTAACCTTTTGTAATGTTTTTTTAAATGCACAAGAAAAACAAAGGTAAAAATATTAAAATTAGGATTTAATTAGACTTCAAAGGATACTTGATATAAATCACCATGAAACATTGACATTAGAGTTAGTGACGGCGGGTGCTAAAGGTGTACTAAAGGTGAATGGGTCTGGAGTTGACTTGACTAACAAAAAGGTTGTAGCATTTTAGAGGATGAGCTTTTGCCGCGTGATCAGAAGGTTGTGGTTGCTGCTTTGTCTTAGCTACAGACAGGCATGAATTTCAAAGATTAAATGAATACAAATTTAAATGACAAAATTTAATTGGTGTAAAAAAGTCAGAGCAAGGATTTAAATTATAAACAAAGAAAAATATAAATATATATGCAGACACTCCTCAATTAACGACTGAGTTCCATTCCTACGACCAGGTCGTTAAGTGAATTGGTCGATAAGCAAGGAGCTGCCCTTTACCTCGACCAAAGTTCTCGTACAGCATACAGTAGCGACTGAGCAGAGAGCTGCCCGTAAGTCCAGGCGGTCGTTAAACAGGTAGGTCGTTAAGTGAGGGGAGTCTGTGCACAAATATAAAATTATGCAATATATGGACACAAAACTCAGGAAAATTACAAAATACTAGTACTTTAGATGTCTTCATGAGGGATATACCAATAAGGACAGGCTCTCTAGAAAGATCAGGGTGTTTGGTTTGACTCTTAGCACTTTGATGAAACGGCAAAACAAACCCAATGTTTTGAACAATTCACAAACACCTTTTACAGTATAACTCGTGGTATAGGCTCCAGGTTAATGGTGATGCTGATTCAGGCTGTTAGATTCCACACAGAATACTGCAAAGAACTTGGTCACCACACCAAAGATTGTTAGAGCAGTGAAAAGCAAGTATGATTCATGCCTTACTATGTTCAAGGATAAGTTACCAAAAGTAAATGTCTTTTATCTCAACCAAATCCCATAAATAAGGTACGATCCAGCTGCACACAATATCACTGCAGTCATAAATAAAGTAAACCTTGAGGATTTCATTAATATTGATACCAATTCAAGAAGAGGAGGAGTCAAATGCAAAGAAGTTCAGGATAAGACAGAAGAAATATTTGCTGTGCCAATTATCACAATCTCCCCCGCGACCCCAGTTGGGATTAAGCGGTTTCAGAAAATGGATGGATGGATTTTCACGGTAGTTAAAATTCTAGTTCCATTTATGCATTAATAATAAAGCATATTAACGATAAAATGTATGACAGTTAAGAGGTGGAACGGCCCCTTATATGATCTTATGTGTTTTGGTGTTCTCCTGAAGTGTCCGTCCCTGACCCTGACTCCGGGCCGCTTTCACAATCCCAAGGCCATGCCTATTCCGACACTGGTCAGCCGCTTGTTTCCCATTCTCACAGGATGTTGGGATTTTACTATATTTTCTCAGCAAACCTGGAGGCAGACCCCGGAGGAGAATGTGGGCCCGCCGCTGTCCCGTCCCTGGCACAGCAGACGGGAAACGGTCACAAGGTCTAGTGCCGCCCTGAATGGGAAGATAGGGGGCAAATAGACTACAGGGAAAACCATGGCGTCCATCTGTGGATTCTTAATAGCATGGGAACTGTGCATAAAGAGGAGCCTGTATAACATCTGAGGGCCTTCCTTCTGTTTTCTGAAGGATTGTAGGACGCACATAAAGGCTTATACAAGGCACCTATAATGTTTCCCCTTTTTGACCCTGTGAGGAATGGCATGCGACAGCGTGTAGACTAGTGCTATAGCCCTAGGACCCTACCCAAAGAAGCCTGTGTGTGTGAAAAGGCTAACCTGAGAGCTCCGCAGGGTCATTGCCTTTCTCGGAAAACTCAGTACTGTACATCAGGGGAGGATCACAAGGCATCGTGTTGTTTTTATTTGCCCTTGAAATCTTTTTACATTGGCTCCAGATGTCCAACACCCCGCCCTAATAAAGTAGATCACGTCCTCTGGGATTCCGCGCTTCTCGTGTGTCTAATTACCCTTCTGTCCCCTCTAAACAACCCATAAAAATGATTTTGCGTGGTGCTTTTTGGCCCCTTGGCCTCTCTCTCAGTCAGATCTTCATCCCAACCATTCTATGCTGCTCCAAACTGCTCATGCTAAACCTCAAAGTTTTGTTCCAATATAAAAAAATGAAAAGCATGCCTTTAAGTCAATTCATATCAGAATTAAAGAAAACATTTGTTTGTATGCATAAGTACTCGTTGACCTTGAAGTGACAGTATGAAAGTCATTAGACTTCTTGGTCTAAAGCATGGTTCTTCAAATCTGGACCTCGACTCCAAATCCACACCTTGTTTTCAGTTTTTCCAGGTAGTTAGTTTAATAATTACTGATTCTGATTGGTCAGAGGCTTCACACCTGGATCACAGGTAAAGGAAGGCTGGAAAACAGGCAGTGCTCAGCCTTCGAGGACCATGATTTGAATAACCCTGATCTAAAGCTTTGATGGTATTGACACACAAGCACTATTTCATGCCTTCCACGCTGAGCTATACCTGAGTCATTACTGGTGCAGGCAGCAAAACCATTCAGGAAACTGGAAAATGGGATTTGCGACACCGTTGTTGCTAAGAGACAACCAATCTTTCTTCACAGCAAGAATAAATCCATATGCACACATAAAAATCGTGTAATATATGGGGTGTAAGGTAAACTTTGTGAATCTGGGTAGTGTGTGAGGTAACCCAAGACAATTCTTTTGTGGCTGCTGTCCAGTTCAGATCATTTAAGTCCGATGCCTGGAACGCCGTACGGTGTGGAGGAAACCTCCAAGCATCCAAGGCCGCCTCCTGGAAACTGGACGCCAAGAACAAAGAACAATTAAGGGCTTTAAATGATAAATATATACATGCTTAGTGGGCTCTTGTTGTCTCCTGCATTTATGAGGTCAATCGAGACAGTTTTACGAAGGAGTGTCTTCACAAAGAAATGCATCGATTAAGCAGGAATCGTTGTAATTTTGACAAGCATATTGTGAGCATTGCGTTTCAAATAAATCCAAAGGAACAAAAATATCTGCTTAATGCGTTTATAATTTGAATTGAATTGAAGACTCATCTAGACCTGGAAACATCATTTCCTTGTCTGTGTAAGGATAACATTATGCATAACCATACACCTTGCATCTGCCCTTCTATGACATCTACTATATGCTGATTTAACTCTAATGAAGCCTTGAGGTCTCCAAGAGTCTTCTGTTAGTAACATGCAGCACCAGACGGAGGAGAACATGACCTTTAGCAGTCCAACATCCTTAAGATGGTTTGATTTTGATCAAACTCCACATGGAAGAGAGCAGATATGTTCTTTGATCACAACCCACCACATCATTTACAGCTGACAAAATGTACATGTTGCGTAACCTTCATCCAGTCTGTCCTGGGTCTTTACACAAGAGGGGGAGCAGCAGGGGATTGTGGGAGACTTACACAAATTTCTTTTCTGCCTCCACCTCCTTGGAGAGACAATTAGTGAGAGGAATGTGCTATCAGGTCGAGCCTCTCATCAGTGCTACAGCAGCCTCTTAAAACAGCCAGGCCTACCACTGCTTCCATGACCTTGAGGTAACATCCACCTTTCTCCAGAAGCTCCAGGGAATTGTTAAGCATAAAGTTACTTGACAAACTTCAGAAACCTGAAGCTGCTCTTTTTTTGGCTTCCTGTATTTCTCCATTTCTTTTTTATCTGAAACAATTTCATTATTTTGCTATGCATCCATTTTCTCATCTAACCGCATGTGCTCGACGCAAGAAGGAGCAAGGAGAGCGCACTGAGGACTCTGGCCTGAAAGGGCAACAGAGACATCGAGCTTTGTGGTTTATTGCAACCTTACATAAATTTGGAGAAAAGCATATACTTAACTGTGCAGAGGAATGTCCTGAATTACAGGGAGGCTGAGCAGAAGGTTCACTGGTGCTTCAGAACAAAAACGTGACACACTTATGTTGCATGTACCAAGTGAACAAACAGAGCTGTCGATGGATAACCTTCACGTAGCATCAGGAACTCTAAGGCTTCTGATTACTCACACATATGATCTTACCGTATTCTTGTTTGTCCCTGCATTAAAGTATTTATTACTCAGCAAAAATGGCCTGTTTTATGTATTTTCCATGCCTAGTTAAGTTTGCAAGTTAAAATGCGTATGACTGCGTCATAAAACAGGGAGCCGTCTTTCTCTGGAACAGGTTCTGCTATTGTGCTGATGGGAAAAGGTCCACTAGACCAGTAATAAAGACCCTCTTAACACACATGGCACACTTACGCCTGCTAGTTCTCACTGCTTAGGGGTTTATTGAAATGAATTTTATAGTCACTGACCCTTCCAAAGTTAATTTTCCACACCTCAGATATCCAGAACATTCAGCATATGTTGATGTGATGAAAGACTGGGAATTTTATTCATTTTTAGATTAGATGCATTGTTAGTACACACACACACACACACACACGTCATGACAAGCCATTCTATAAAGACATGCATTTGTGTGCGTTGTCAGCCATGATCGGTTGAAGGAGTGAAATTTATTAATTTTATAATACTCCATTTATTATGACGCAGCTACTTGAACATTTTTTAATACCTTTTTTAATATGTGAAATGTAGAATTTTATGGGGTAAAAAAGCACCACACACTGTAGTGTCATAAATTCTGGCCGTTTGACTTCACATGGGGGTAGGAGGCCAGGTGTGCATGCAAATCAAGAAAAAGCATGATAAGGAGGGAAGTCCACACCAACCAACCCCCTGTCTCCCCACTACTTCCTCAACCTCACCACCCAAGACCCTCATTGCCCCCCCCCCCCTTCCCACCCCAGACACGCACCTCAGCCCATTTCCTGCCTCCACATCCTGACAGGTGTACCGTAAGGTTTACCTCCGGGTCCTGGCCAAATTAGACAGTCCCTGCACTGCTGGGGCCCACATTATCCCCGTTTCTCCATGCTGGGCCCTGCCATGCCAGCATGAAATAAGATTTAATGGAGCAGCCCATTCGTTTCCTGTAATCCCCATCTTACTTTTACCCTCTGACCCCTAAGCCCTGCCCATTTGCTGCTTTTAAATAGGATCAAATTCTTCGTTGATTGGCCGACAACACTGATATTGTAGTTGCGTTCTTGACCTGGAAGTGAACCTGGAAGGGTTCAGTTTCCTCCTGTTGCGCAGACGGTGTCCATCTTCAGTGCGCAGGGGCGCCACAACGTGCCCACATCATATTACATTTAAATATAGAAAAAACTCACAATGACACCCCAGTTTTGCCTCTAATCTCTAGCTATTTTCACACATTAATAGGCAATTTTCTTCCCTGTCTTGTCATTTATACCTTCGTCCTCATCATGTGAAATGGACACTTTGACTGTACGTCCTCTGCAGATCGCGTGTGGTTCTGTCACCTGTTTGGCTCTGTTGCTGTACAGTAGAGACATTCACGAACAAACCATTTTACCGTTGTTCCCATGTACACAAATGGGACCAACAGACTCCATGCACCACATTACTACTGTCATGGGCGTCACCACTATTAAATCTGAGGGGGACGTGTCCCCTTCACATTTCATAATTATTCATTTGAACCCCCCCCACATTTAACATAAAATATTGGTTTTAAGCCAGTGTGTCCCCCCCACATTCAAAATGCTTCTGACGCCCCTGACTACTGTAGTACTGGCTGTTGGCTCAGATATGTGCAGCCCAGTCACTGATTTCTTCTCAGTGCTTCACCAGCCTATTGTGGAAATTTCTGGATTCCGCCGAAGCTTGAGTTATCTGAAAAAGCAGATGGTCCTGTATTGGTATAGATTGGCATAGCCGCTGAGTCATAATTTTTTTGGAAGCTCAAAAAAATATGAACAGATTTTTAATTTGGTCCAATCAGGATAATTACTCCTTGGAAGGGTTGGTGCAGCCATCACAAAAGACAGTAAGCCTCGAAGGCCTGCACCCTTCAGGTCGATGAAGGTCATCCTAGTTACGCCAGGCACAGAATTACTGTTGAACTTTGCAAAAAAGTCTGAAAACACATTAAAAGTTTGTCTTTGAACCGGCAGACACAAAACTCAAAAGGCTCATTAACTTCTGTTGCGAAATAATCACAACAAATCTGGGCTCCATTAGCTAAACACAGAAAAATGAAGATCTCCAACCACAGTTACTTTATTTTGTCTTCCTGTTCCTCTCATGACGCCAGGGAAAAGCCAGGAGAAATGCTGGGATTATGGGAAGATCATCTTAATGCCTCACTGCCTGCCATCCATCGAGAGGAGTCAGATGCTGCGGATGGGGCTCTAGGGAGACCGGAGGGCTAAAGCGGAGGTGAGGACACCTGACAGAAGCATACCCAGCCACGCACTACCTAGCATGCGCTGGGCTGCACGTTTACCCAGCCGGCGGCGAAAGCTCCGGCGGACACCAGGAGAGGGTAAACGGATCCGTCAAGCAGCTTTATCTGATGATCGCCCTGTCGAAACAAGCCACCCATTCTCTTGCCTTCTGTAGGAGAGACAAAGAGAGGAAGAAAAGTCTGGGGTGCAAGAACGATAAGGCCAGGCCCTGTCTTTCTGCGGCTCCTTTCTGCGTGTGGTTATTTCTGCTGAAAGGATGCTCCAGCCTTACTCGTCATCCTAGCCAGTTTGGCAGGCAGCTCGTGAGGAGGGCTATGAATGGCCTGGGACGTGGGAGCAGACGTGCTACTGAGAAGAAGTGCGCCCCCTATTGGTCCCACCAGAGGTTGGTACGGGTGCAGGGGAATGTCACGTTCGGCAGTGCGCAATATTCTTACGATTTTATTTGTCACTTTTGTTATCGTTTCACTCTGACAAACCCACAGAAACAGCCATACACACGCAGTCAATGATTTCACCTGCCGATTGAATCGTAAACGATACAATCTACGTAAGTTTCTGTTTAGATTTCACAGCCTGGAGTTTCAGGAAGCAGAACAGGTAAAGTGCATTGGTCATCCTACCCTGCAAACGGAGTCGCGGATCAAGTTCTCGCGACCCGACGAGGGTAACACTCCCCCCGTGAGCTTTGGTTTTACGTAACACACGTTATTTTCAGGGTCCAGCTGTTACAGGCCTGATTCTCAGAAGCTTCAGGAAGCTTCATTTGATATCCCTCTATATTTACAATAGAATAATAATCATAAAAGCCCAGTTTAATGTACCTGCTTAGTAGCTGCTGCTGTCAAAGAGATTAAGTTTTATGAGTCTGTCAGATTTGGCAGCTCGTCTTTCCTTGCTCTTGCCAGAATGCTTTCTGCTTTTTTTTTTTTGGTAGGTCATCAGCCATGATGCTGATGGAAAGAGCAGAGACAACAGGGAGGGCTGACTGGCTTTGCGGAAAAATAAGTGATGTTCTTCTCTCTCGCTCTCTCTCTCTTACGTCTTCCAATGGTGAAGCTTCACGGTGCTTGTGGCAGCAGCTGGACAGTTTTGGTCATATGTTTACCAGCGCCCCATGGCTAAACTCCACGCCTGGGGTTGAGCAGGACTCCTCCCGTACCACGGTGAGCACACAACGGCCAATGGGAGACAAGGCACCGTGATGTAAGCGCCTCCCCCCGCCCCCGCTGCACTGTTGACCTCCGAGTGAACCCTAGGATCACGTTCTGAAATTCCCATGGACACCAGAACCCATTAAAGGTGCCATTCCTCACCTCTTTTCTTCGCTCTGCACCGGTAAGACAGTGGTGCGGACCCAGGGGCCCCGGGGACCCTGCCAAGAGCAGCCAATGAATGAACAGAGGCGCCTGGAAGGCCTTGAGAACCACACAGTCTTTGGGTCTAATTAAGGCTACAAAGATAAAACTGTTTCAGAAACTGCAGAAAAAGGATCTCTTTACAGAATGGAGACAGTTTTTATCTGCTAGCTAGCCCACTTTTTAGGTTTACTGGCCCCTCCTTTTTTAATCCGTCTTTCTTCTCGATTGTTCTGTCTCTCTGTACCGTCCGTTGTGGGTCTGGTTACGTTTAAAGGGCGATTCAGGAAAAACAGATTCCAGCTACACAAAGCAGCCACTTAAACATTGCAAAGGGCCATCAGAGAGCGTCCCTGCCTTCACCCCACCGCAAGCCCCCTCACTCACCCCATCACAAAGACACTTCCCCTTGTATGTCCCCCATGCTCCGCCTCTTTCCACCTACCGCCCAATCACCTCAAATGTTGATGACCTCCAATTCTCAATAGACCTGCTGAATTCTCCAGATGTAAGGTTCTTCATAATGTTTTCCTACAGAGCCTGATTAAACAGCCATACCTGGGTCAGAGCGCTTTTTTGCATTCTGGCTTAGGTTGGGATCATATATTAGACTACAAGGCAAAAATATGGCACAAGTACAAAAATATCTAATTTTTGTATATGTAAGTTGTAAGTTTTTCTTATGTTTATGTTTCATTTACTAACCAGGTTAACAGGTCTGCCAACTTTGGTCAGTTGGCTGACGTGAAATTTTCATTTTTGCACACACATTTACATGCATATAACAGTTTTATTACTTTGTAAATAGTCTGCAAGGTTTGAAAACTACCCCAATACGTTTGATGTAGTTAATTTTAGGTTTATAATGGAATAATACAGATTTCCTGTATGAGAATGAAGGTCTGAAAGCGTGAGTGTCACACCAGATGTGTGAGAGTTGGCAGCCCTGGGTTAAGCAGTTGGAAGACAGATGAATGGATTTTCCTGAAATCTATCAGATGTGACTCTTGGACAATAAAGACACAGGTCTTCTCCTATACTCTGCACATATGCATATTCTTAATATTCAGTGTGATTAGGCCAAAATTAAAAACTGAATACTAAATAAATGACAGAACAGTAAGTAATTTGTAAGTCTGGAAATGTAATCCTCCTCTGGCACTTTACCCTTTCGCCTCCATTACTTCTACAAAATTATTGTCCAGTCTCTCACTTGGCCTTGCAGGAATTTTTTGTCTTCTTCTCCCAGTCGATCAGCTTCAACTCACTGACATTTGTGGGCTTACAAACAGGAAGTGCCCGTTTCAGATCGTGTCGCAGCAACTCAGTTGGTTATAGTTGCGTACTTTGATTAGACTGTTCCCAAACTTCTTAGTTTTGTTAATCTGTTCTTCACTGTTCTGATGCAAAACCTGCTAGTGTGTTTTCAATGTAGGAGCCAACGGCACTTCAGATTTAACTTCTGGCTGCATGTCTGACCGTATTCTCCTACACCTAAACTCCGTATACTATTACAACCCAAAAAAATACGACTAAATGAAAATCAGGAAATTCAGTGGCTTTTTTCTGACCACTGTAAGCACACATGCATAGTAGTTTTTATTTAAATAATAATAATAATAATAACAAAACACTCATCGTGGTGGTTCTTCAATCCGTTATAATAGTGAAAAGAATGTAAACCAAAGTATAACAGCATCAGTCCTTGCAGCTCACCATGTTAGGAAAAGCAAGGGCCTTGAAACGGGAAAACAAACTCAGGTAACTTCAGCACCATCTAGTGGTAGCCATTGAGAACAAAGGTGTATGACGGCCAGATGGAGCCAGGTGAGAAACGCACAGTAATGAGCACCTTGCTCAAGTCATAAAAAAAATATAATTTCTTTACCATGGATACTGAAAAATATGAAAAACACAACTGCCACATTAAAAATGACAATAACAGGATCACCAATGAAAATAGCAAAGTGGAAGGAATTGGCTTGCTGTGGGTCGTATGACATATATGTTATTACGTATATATTGTATCACTTGATTGGTATAGAATTCAGCAGAGGCAAATCAAAATATATAATAACCAAATCATCCAATTCATAAACATGCGATAATTATAGCAAAGTAGTTTACATTTCATTAGCTTCTTGTCATCCCTTCAGTTTTTGCACATTGTAACTACGTGGGTCTTTATAATAAATGAAAACAGAGTTTGGTTCATCTCTTGCGAACAACAAATAAACGTAATTATCAATCTAACAGTTCATGTAGTAAATATGCTTATTAGTGGCAGCGTTAGGTGAAACATTGTAGCAAAGAAATTTGCAGTTTAATGATGAGTTTATAGCCTTGAGACCGTAACACACACACTGAAGCGAGCAGGACCTTGGCCAGCGTCATTTACATTTTAGTCAAATGGCTCGGTCAAGCGGTAACGTGTCTCGTAAATGCGCTAAAGTTTAATTAACGCTGTTCTTTCTTAATTGGTGCGATCTGTCGTGGTTGGAAGAAGGCCATAAAGTTTATAGAAGAACAGACAGGCCATGCGTCACGGTGCAAGGAGCAATTAAACAGCGGAATCTAAAGCAACACCAACGGCAGATCGCCCACCGTCCGACCTGCACAGCGCAACCTCTGGCGCGGCACTTTACAAGACACATTTCATCAGACTTGAATAGTTTGCATTTAAGAGGCTGGTTCAGTGCTTTATAGTCGCCCAGCATTAAATAAATTGACATCAAGCTATTACCACACAGGCATTTTTATGTTTACCTATTAAAGAAAGGCTCTATAAAACTCAGGGCAAATAGTTCACAAACACACACACACACACACATACAGCTTTTTAATTATATCTTTGTGGGGACTCTCCATTATTTTCTATGGGGAAAACTCTAATCCCAACATCATGACCTTAACTCCAACCCGGTCTTAACCTTAACCACAAGTAACCAAACAAAATACGAGACCAAGATTGCAATCACAGAGGACCCCACAACTTAGTATAATCAAAATCCACACACACACGACTAATTCTGCTTGTCCGTAACTTCACACTCATGCCAAGGAATCTTACATGCCATCACGCTAATCCGCAGTCTCTTAACTTAGCAAAGAAGTAGCAATGGCAGATACAAACACAGACGCTTGGTGTCTATTATTTACTAAACAGACATCTGAGCATTACCTGAGTTCACACACCACGCCTTGGCTGGCTTACTTTTATGGCAGTAATTCCTAAAGCCTTAGCAGCAGTACTAATGTCAACCAGAACCATCGGGGAGAATAATGACTAAAGCGTCCCACTCAACCTGAGTCTAACCCCCTCTGCTCTCAGGTCCTATTCCATGGCCACGGCTGTGTCACCCTAGACCAGACCCCTGTCAGCACTCTCAGAATAGGCAGGAAGGAATGCAAGCAGAACATTTCCCCAAGGGGAGGTTTTGTTGGTCTCGGTGCGAGATGTTCTTCAAGGCAGACATTCAAAGTAATTTGGGAGAAAAGCTGCAGAAAGGCCCTCCAAACAAAATGAAGCATGGGACGGGTAATGATGACAAAGACCCACTGAAGAGGAAGGCAACTTAAGTGTCCAGATGGTGTTAAAGTTCTTAGCTTTTTTTACTCCTTCTTCAACACCATGACCATTTACAGATACATTGGTTAACGGGGGGGGGGGGGGGGGGGGGGGCCCACGCC